>JABUQX010048636.1:0-31847 GCA_015478945.1 Trachelipus rathkii | reverse complement strand
ATCTCTAGTAATGGGGGTATAACATATCTAGTAATAAAGTTATATCTCTAGGAATAATGAGGGTTCATAAGTTATCTCTAGAGTCTAATGTAGAGGTAGAGCATGGATATAATGGAAGTGTGAAAAGTATATTATTGAAGTTGATTGTGTTCTTTTAGCTATAGGAGCTAGATAAGGTAGTAATGTTGAAGTATTATGTGATTTTCCTCTCGATGTTATAAATCAGTGAAGGGTTATGATAAGTAATAATGATTATAGATTATTTTGCGGGGGGTTTTTATTTATGGAGTAAAATTTATAAATTAATATGGATGATCATATTTGACAAGAATTTAAAATTAGAAAATGGGTATATAGGATTAAGTGAGTATGAGAGAAGTTATATATAGGTCAAGATAATAATATTATATATATATATAGTATTATATAGATAGATAGATAGAATAGATAGATAGATAGATAGGAATAGGAGAGAGAGAGGAGTTAATAAGGGAGGATAAGTATTAAAAGAAAGGAAAACAGCGAAAGGCAAATTAGAAGGTAAGGTAATGGGAAAGTAAAGGAAACAAATAGATGGAAAGCAGAACGAAGGAAGGAGCAGATTGAATGTTAGTGAGTGCAAAAGGAAAGTATTTGGATAGGGGTGTGCTAAAGTTAGAGAGGTAGTAAGAATGGTGAATTAATAGAGTGAGTGAGAATGAAAGAGTGATGCAAGCGATTAAAAGTAAAAGAAAGAGAAGGATGGTTTGAATTGTATGACTAAAATGCGCAAAAGATAGTTGTGTAAAAAGAAAGATGGTGTGTGAAAATTATATGAAAAGAGGAAATGGAGAATACCTAAGAAGATTGGGAAATACGTAGGAGAGGTAAGAGAAGCGAGGAGAGGGAGAGGTAAGAGAGTAGAGAACTCTCAGGAGGATTGATTTGATGGAGAAATGGAAATAGAAGGGAATTAGGAAGCTCTCTGGGAGGAGAAGCGCGGTTAAGGTTTGAATATAAGAATAAAGGGGGATCTGTTAGAATAATGAATTGGATGGTGCGTATTCGTAATGTGAGGAGTGGGAAATGAGAATGTAGGAGGAGTCCCTCGTGGGGTTGCAGAGTGAGACACACCTCTCTCAAAAAATCTGCATTAACAGAGAGATTTGGCAGGGTATTGACAAGAATGATAGTGAATGTGTGTAGTGGCTCATTGCTTAGGATATAGTGAAAGAAAATAGGAAGATAAGACAGCTTATTATTAGTGTTATTTAATTAGTATAGAATATAGATTTAAAAGATACATTAATGTGTGTCAGATTGCGAGAAGACGGTGAAAAGTATTTGAAAAGCGAGAATAATGATGCGAGGGTCGAAGCAAATGTTGATGAGAGAAAGTAGATGGATATAAACACTATGTAAAACATATATGTTCATTAGAGAAGAGCCTTGGATAAAAATATGAAATAAATGAATCAAACGATTATTCTACTTTAGTCATTATTAATGGAAAGTGACGTCTCTAGAGAACTAGTTTTTTTGAGTTTAAATATAAGAGATTGTTGTGTAATCTTGGAAGATCTCGTTGTGGTAGAGACAAATCGGCATTTATGGAGGGTTGAAACTATTGATATTTTCAGCAGCAGTTAATAATGCCCTTTATTATAAAAGTAAATAGTGTTCTAAGATCTAGGTGATATTTAGGTAAATATCATAGGGTTAATTAATTAAGGGAATTTAGTTTATTTGATTAGTATTGTTAAGGAAGAATTTTATATGCTGGTATTTTGGATCCGAAGATTGTGTAGAGTGATATGAGGACTGATTTGAGGGATCAAAGCAGTGCAGTTTTTGGACATATGACCTATGAAGAATATGTTATGGATTGGGATTGGAACATATAGAGTAATAGTAGTAGAAAAATGATATTATTATTGAGAGAAGAAGTGAATTAATTTATATATTGTAATTAGGTTTTATGGACTTAAACAGGCGTATGACAGAGTGTATGACATGATTAATAGGAAATCTCTATAGCATATGATTATATGGTGAGTTATATTGGTGTTGGTTGGTGTAGGTGCTTTATGAATGGAATCAATAAGTATGATTTGACGACCCTAGTGTATGAAGTGTGTGAAAGAATTAAATGCGAGTCTGAAAGTGAATTGATTTTAATAGTATAGACTGGTGTGAGAAAGGATGTCGTTATGTCTTCTTGGTTATTTATCATGCATATGGATATCTACCATTAGGTGGAGTGGCACCAGTGATTAGGTTGTTTATGTAATAATATTGAATGTAAATGAAATGAGAATGTGTAGAAGGCTTCTTATGTTAATACTTATATCTATATTATATACGTGGATATTGAATTGGTTATTGTATAGTTGAAGACAATGATGAACTGCACACTCATTACAATCGCGCACTGCCATCATGAAAATATGAGTATATAATATTAGCAGCTATTTCGGTTAGATGTGTAAAGGTAGTAGAGTGCGTCCTAAGAATAGCTGCGACGTAATGAGTAAAGAGAGAGGGTGAAGGTTGTGGTTGTTGAATGAGGACGCTCGTTATGTTATATTTTTGAGTTGTTTTCTTGTCTAGTAGTCGTTCATAGCATGCCTGCTCAATCTACTCAATCCTGATAGTTTATAAATATTTATAGTGAATATAATTAGTTAGTGGTGATAAATGGGAAACTGGATAATGTGCAGTAAGTGATGTAGTAAGAGATAAAGTTTACGTGAAATAAGATATCATAAGGGAATATGGATTAGTAGCTGGTTGCTAAATAAAATATATTGTATAGTTGAGTATATGTAAAGTGACTAAGTCTTGATGATGTCAGTACTTAGGTGTATACTTACTAACCATAGAAGGTATGTTGTTACCCTGTGTTTAAATGTATTTAAATATATGGAAAACTAATAGTCTTGATGAAATAATATAGTAAGGTATTAATTAGATCTTATAAATCATATAAATGTGTTTCAGCTACGGACTAAATTCTTATAGTATATGGGAAATTGCAATGTTGTGAGTTGTGTTATGTGGTGTGGGATGTCATATTTGATTAAAATGAATAGAAAATATTATGATAACGTATTAGTGAGAATTGCTATATATAATATTATGTAGGTGTGAAGATAAGGGTTATATATTAGGGCCTCACTATATTAAAATAGTGTTTACTTATATTTGATCTTATTTTTTTGTTTTCTTTAATGAGTTATTATAGGTGATATATACTACTCTATATGATTTGGATATATGATATTAAATAAAGGTTATATAATAAATAGTACATGATTATTATTCTATGAATAAGTTAACTCTCATAAAGATTTACCCCTTTTAGCTGTATAGATTCATTCTCATTCTCCTTACTATCTCCTCTCTCTCTCTCTCTCTCTCTTCTTCTATCTTCTCTCTCTCTCTCTCTTCTATCATCTCTTCATACTCTTCATCTCTCTACTCTTACTCACTACACAGATTTCTTCTCATAAAGTTACTCTTGTGCTTAGACGAATTATTTATCACTCCTTTTATCTGTGAGTAACGTAGTTATTTATGTGATTTAGAGTGTTTTGCGTTATCTTGAATGAATTACTTGCTATCTCGTATATATTACTTATATGAGTCGAGGCTGTTTACCTCCCTCTCTGATTTTGGAAATTAGATTTCTTGAGACTTGTTTTTACAGGCGATTGTAGTATTCGTAGATAGAGAAGTGTATTAAGTCTCTGAATTATAGTTGAGTTATAGTATTAGGAATTATTTTATATGTGTGTATATAGTATCTCTCTGAGCAAGGCGAATTTATATTAATATATATTATATATCATTTGCTAACTTATGACCAAATTTTTGCTTTACTAGCATATAAATTATTTACCATTAATAGTTTTCGAAATGAATTGCCTAAAATAGTTATATAAATTTGAGTATATTATATATAATCTATAATATATGTACTATATATATATATATTATGTATATATAATGTAACTTAACATTACTTCTTACTCAATGAATGAGTAATATAATATTAATATAAGTTATGTAACTAAATAAGTATGTTATAATTTGATATTAACAAGATTAATAAAAAATACTATACCATTACATTTACAAATTGATATAATATATATATATAACATATAGTTATATGGGCATTTAAACAAATGTACACACAAATATATGAAATACATTATTATGTAATAATAATAATAAGAATTAAATAAATAAAATACATATATAATAGAAAAATAATTACTTTCCTGAAGGTATATTCATAATTTATAATTATCCGTAATAAGACATATGGTACTAACTATACTCAAACTTATATGTGATAAATGAATTAAAGATTAATAGCTCATATATCCTCATTAAAATAAATAAATTATCTTAAAGATTATATAATGTGTACCTTTATTGTCATCATAAAAGTGTCTCTATCGGGATAGATGATTCACTATGACAACGATCTTCGGTATTCTCGTGACTCTCTCAATCTTCTCCTCTTCCTCTCTGCTCGTTGTCACTCTCTGCGTCTAACTGTGCGCTTACTCTCTCTCTTGTACTCAGCTCTTGCGTGCAATCTAATGAATGGCGTGGCTCATCGGTCTTTCCTCACTTCTTCTCTCTCTCTCTCTCTTATTCTTACATGCGAGTCTCTCTTCCTCGTACTTGTCTCTTTCTTCGATTCTCTTCTCCTACTCCAATCCACACTCTTGTAATATATAAAGTTGTAGGTATTGGTAAAAGTACTTTATTGTCGATGCTAGTGAACTATATTCGTTTAGAGGCGAAGATTGGTCCCTACAAAATCTAGTGACTATACTCATTTTTATATGGATTGTATAACTGATACGCGCCGATTCGTATATATTCCAGTGAAAGAATAGTGCAGTTATAATGTACAAACATAACGAGTTGTAACTACTATTTGAGCCAGAACTTCAGATGTGAGTCAGGATCGGATATAGAAGTAGTATATTTTCCAAGTGATAAAGCATTCCATCTCCTAAATGCTGTTATTTATACATGTTATTGATGATTCGATCAACGCTCGTTACGTTAAACATTTTTCAAAAGCTTCGAGTTATGAAAGAAACATATGCGGTCGGCATTGTAGAGGCGAAAGTTGGCCTGAATATCTTAGATTTCTTTATTTTAGTTGGTAAGCATTTCTTTCAGATAAGAAAAGAAGAATAGTGATTTAAAATATGGGAGATGGCACAGTCATTTGAGAATTTTCGAAAAGGAGCCTGTAAAGGTTCGTAGTGGAATCTCAAATGATGTATTCGCGACCAGAATCTACAATTAATTTAGAGATTGAGAAAGAGGTCTGTATCAGATAATGTCTCTCCTTGAGGTTCGCTGAGATCATCTGTCTTTAGAGAATTCTAGAGTGATCTGATTCTGGTAAGTTTAAGGAGTATAAATTATTGTTTTTTTCTTTTCGTCATTTGATGGTTTTCATATTAGCTTATGCAGGAAGGCGGCTCGATTGAAAAGGTCTGGGTGGTTCTTCTCCGAGTTCACCAATTATATTAGGCAGAATTTGCTAAGTTGGTTTGGCTTCTTTGTGAGCAAGGTTCGCACTCATAATATAAGGCACAAGATTGCCATCTTGTAACTTAACATAATCTTCATACTTTTTATATATGAATGTAAGTTAATCAATTCTCAATATATATTATCAAGGAACAAAAATGTATAGTTAAACCGTGTGGGCTGAAGGACACTCTCTCTCTCTACATAATTCTATAGGTAAGCTTATAGCCAAGTTATTTGACTCCGTGGTACTGGGCGCGTTTTTTCTGTTCCTTTAGTTGCGTCTAGTGATATCTCTCATTGGTCTTCTCGACTTACTTAGTCGGCTGTTTACATCTCCCCAATGTTTGGAAAATCTTAGAATTCTATAGAGACTTGGTTGTCAGAACGATCGAGTTTCGGAGAAATAATAGAGTAAGTACTGAATTAGTGAGTTTATTAATGAATTTTGACCTGGTGAGTATCTCAACATTAGGCTCTGGGTTATTATTATATTATTATCGATTTCGTACTTAGCTTGACTTACTGCTTTACATCAAATTTAGCATAAGTTCGAACATAAATTTGAATATTTTACAAATAATATATAATTATAGAATAAGTGACAAAGAACGTTGAGATGTTCTGGTCATGTGGAAAGGAAGGAATAGATAGTCGGTTGGTTAATCTGATGTATATATAGTGGTGAGTTGGTTTTTATGAATGTTGGAAATTCGAACACGGCTGGGAGACCAGAATATTAAGAAAAAGTGGAGTTAAGAAAAGTCTAGTATTAAGAAACTCGTGTCTTGTTTTTTGAGGATAGAACGCTTGTGAGTTTGGCGTTGGCGAGAATAAGGTGTATAATTGGAGTGAATGGCGGGGGTTTTGAGTGGGTATGGTTGTGGTTCCCTGCCATTTGAGAGCGGGGAATTCCACAGTGAATGACTCTCTTTAACAGTGACGAGATGCCGATAGTGTGAGAGGTATCCCGTTTCGCCGCAGTCACTCGTCTATGACAAGCTGTGTTCTCTCTCATATGGTGGGATTTATAGGCTGACTGCGACGAGTTTCTCAATTGAGAAGACTATGTAACACTAGGATTTTCATACTTTCTTCTCTTCATTTTAGAGCTCAACATTTTAACTGCAGAGTGAGATCTCTACTTTTCTATTTTCCGTGCAAATGTACGCACCTTACCCAGCTCAGTTCTCGAGAAAGCAATAAGTGTTTCACCGTGTGTTGTTATGATGAGTGATTGATGTTAGTGACTATATTAGTATGACCATCTAATTAATTTATCTACTAATAGCTTTGAATTATAGTTTGAGGAGCCACCTAAATTTATTCACTTATTTGTATAAGATGTTTTCATTAGATATCGAGAAAGATTAAGGAGCTTGAATGCTCAGATATATGAAGTATTCATGTCTCTCAACAACATATAATTTTACACGTACTGATTTTATAAGTGTCAGTAGAGCCGATAATTTTATATTAATCATGTATTTGTGAATATGTAAAGAGCCTCTCAATAACATTAATTTGATTGTTTAAATTCATGAGAGTGATGAAAACAGGGTGTCTAACCTTACTATAATTATTGAATTGCTGTAGTGTATAAAGATCTTTTATCAAATTATTAATTGTGTTTTGGTATGGTTATATAGTTGTGAAGCTCAGTTCAGCAAATTACACGTTATTTTGTTATATTTAACGTTATAACTACTGCTTTTTACAGAACTTAATATTAACTTAGATATATCATACGTATGGATAGAAGAGAAAGAGGAAGAACTTCTCTTTTCAAAAGACAGGTAATAATGAATATAATATTTTCTCCTTTTTCTTAAAAGTTATTATTGACAAACAATAAATATAAATATTTAATAATTAAAATTTTAATTAGAAATAATAAAAAGTCAATCACTCGAAGGATTTCAAGCTTATAATTTAACTTAGTATGTCTGATTTAATTGTTTACTTTTTATAGAAGTATTTAAAAGAATTTCTGAGTTTAATCAATATATTATATATATAAATTAATATATATATATATATATAATATATATATATATTATATATAAATAATAATATATATATATATATATATATTAATTATAATATATATATATAGTAGTATACTAATATTTATATATATATATATATATATTATAATAAATATTAACTATATATATTATATAATATATATATATATATATATTAATATATATATATATATTATATATTAATCTCTATTTAAATCTTTTCATTATATATAATGTATATATATATATATATATATATATATTAATATATTATAATATAATTATTATTAATATAATGGATTAATAATAACATAATAATAAATATAGTAATTAAATAATTATAATAAAATAATTATAAATATATATTAATAATGATAATAATTAATTATAATAATAATTAAAATAATAATTATAATAAATAAATAATAATTAATAATTAAATTAACTTAAGAATAATAATATAATAATAATTAATAATAATATATAATTATAGTAAATTAAATACATAATTAAAATATAATTAATTTAATTAATAATAATAATAAATAAATAATAATTAATATTAGTTAAATAATAAAATAATAAATAATAATAATAATAATAATTAATAATTATATTTAATATATATAAAAATATATATTTATAAATTAAAATATTAATATAATAATAATATAAATTAAATAATTTAATAAATATAATAAATAATAATAATTTATATAAATATATAATAATAATAATTAAATTAAATAATAATATAAAAATAATATTATAATATTTATATATAAATTATATATTATAAATATATATTATATAAATATTAATTATAATTAATATAATTTTATTATTTATATATTTTATATATATATACATAAGAATGAATTATTAAACTAATCTCACCGACATCAATCCCATGAGATAATATTAGACTATGTAATCATATAAGAGAGATGAGGATTAGTTAAATTCTAATTTATAATATAATACGAGTGATATAATAAATAATCGTAACAGGACAAAAGTACTCAAAGCTATAAATGTGAATAAATAGAGATAATATAGAATCTAATAATTCAATGTCTCTCACAATACCTGACAGTATGCGAATTACTGAGGACTCACCTACAGTCAATTTATGTTTGAATGACAGTAAGATGCTATCATAAATTCTAAATTGCAATTACCAGAGGTAGATAATAATCGATCACATCTTTATGTAAATAAATATAATAAAAATATACTCCTTTAAAATAAAGTAATGAAGAAAGTATATAATTAATAATAAATTAAATTATATATATATAATTATATAATTTTTTATTTTTATAATAAATAAATGAATATAATACCAAATACATACTTACAATAGAGTAATGCATAAGTCCACTAATATTCTAGGAGTGATAGAGATACTTCTTATATATTAGATATTAATTTAATTTCTTATACTGGTGAATTCTGAGATAAACTAGATAGATGAATAAATTCGAAATAAATACATACTGGAACTGCAAACTAAATTGCCAATTAGATAGAACTTCCGTCATGAACTCAATTCCACACGAATAATTAATGAATAAGTATATAAATAAATTAATAGCTTTATAGTAAAATTTACTACTGTATTAAATATAATAACTAAATATAATAAATTAGCTTAAAATTAAAATATCAAATGTACAATTAATATGATTAATATATGAATTGAGGATAAACTCTAAGAAGACATAAAGGATACTCCAATACAATCAAATAATAAGATTATTACCATAAATAATATGAATTAGCAAAGAAATAAAATAATAAAATTAAATAATATAGATATATTTTGAAGTGTGCTCATAATTGATTAAATTACATTCATTATCACATAAATAAAATGATTTTGAATACTAATTATATGAGAGAAATGATCTAATTAAAATAATAAATATGAAACTGTATTAATTAAATAACTTAATTTATTCTACTACCACCTATTAAACTTAATAAGAGTTCGGAATTTCTTCATAGTTTAGTTAATAAATTCAATTAATGATTCTTATAGTTGTTGATAAAAGATATAAAATTAACCTGTTTACGCTTTGCGCGGAATATTACATACATTTAAAATACTATACATTTATTATTACTTACAATGAGGTATACAAATAAAGACATAAGGAAATATAATACTGAATAATAATATAGAATAAAAAGAATTAACACTATACAACTAGATTAATCCTCAATAATATTAATCTCAATATATAGAATCGATATAGGAAAGTGATATAGTAGACAAAGAGTAAAATATTTCAATTACTATAATCTAATTCATTAATATCTACAATAAACAGAAAAAGATAGAAGAAGAAAAAAAAAACATTATAGATAATAATAAATATGAGAAAAAGAATAACACCATATATATATACTCTGCTTTCTAATATTAACTAAGCTTTAATTTGATCCTAATATATTTTGGGTCATTGACATAGTAGGAAATGAAGAACGCGTTATCAGAAATATAGAAATAAAATAGAAATTTATAATTTGAAGAATTGAGATTTTGGATGGTACTCCTCTCAATAAGAGGCGTTTTAATGAGAGCTTCGCTGACTTATAATGCACTAATTCCTTGCGTGGAAATTAGACTTATAGTATATATATATAGCTATAGATAAATCTTCTTTGTATTATTTGCTATAATGGCGAAGTGATTATGGTTGTTGGAACCATTTTTGACATATAATATATTGTCTCATATTATTTTTAGTATATTGTGTCATCTCTTATTATCTCTTTTAATAAGGGTGTTTCAGTGCTCTCTCATAAGTGGCGCTAATTTGTGCTGTTCGCGTTTCCTGAGCAGCGAGTTTCATTTCAAGATATTTCTTTCTTTATATACTTGTACTTTTAAGTAATTATATTACATTGATTTATTAAGATAGTAAAATACTCTATTAAAAATCCACAAGCTTATGTTAAAACATCCTGTTCCGTAGTGCAAGTTTTGTTAATAGAGAAACATGATATTCTAATACCTCCCTCTTCAACTAGGTTTTGTTTCTTCTAATATAATGAAAGAATCAAGAACTGATTAGAAACAGACCGGAGAGGCGCAAGACAAAGAATCTTTCAATCGATCATTCAGTCCCTGTTTCTCTCTCTCTTATACGCATAGCGTCAATACTTGTGTCATAGACTTAAACAGATGTGGTCTTCAATCTCAAGATACCCTCTTCTTTTTTCCATTCTCTCCTCCATCTACCTCACATCATGGACGTTTCATCCAGCTACTACCTTCTCTTCTATCCTCTCTTTCCTCTTACTCTTTCACATCTATTTCGTCTTCTTTATTTGCTGTTCGTTCAACTCAACTTTTGCTAGTACTATCTTTTACTCTAGACTCCTTTGCGTTATGCCTCAACATACTTCTCTTCAACTAGTTTCTATGGATACTGAGCCTGTGAGAGAGTGATGCATAGACTCCAGTTTTTCGCATCTCATTCTACACATCTTTTCTGCATTCTAATCTATCATCTCACTGCACCTGCATCTCTGCTCTTCTCTCTCTCTCTCTTACTCTCTACTCCTACTCTCTCATCTACTCTCATTCTTCATACATATCTACCTTACCCTCATCTCTATTCACTCAATCATAGTCTATTGCTTCATATCTACTAGCACTATATATGCTCAAAAATAAATATTAATACCAATAGATTAAGACAATGAGTGTTATTGTTCGAACTAACATACTAGCACTGTTATCGATTAACATTGAACTTTTATACAACTAATTTGCATTTTAAAACTTATCTAACTATTAATTTCACGGTGCCATCACTATTAGCACCTGTAGAGAATTATTAGACAATTTAGATTAGATTGGTTTTAGATTTTGTGTGTGGCGCTCGTCATCTGCGACTCCGTGCATGATCTTTGTGTGCTAGAGTTTCCTGTGTGCTCTATGTTAGTAATTCCTCGGTTTCCAACGCCGATTTCCCACAGGTAATCTACTCTCGAGTAATTTCTCTTGCCCTTTGTTATCCAGGATGATAGTGAAGTTTACCACGTGCATTCTTACCTTTGTTTTTATTTTGACAAGTGGCTTTGATCCTGACCACATGTGTGATATATTCAAAAATATTATATGCTAATGTACAAAAATGTAAAAAACAATAAAATAAAAATCAATAATAATAATCACTAACATTCAAATACTTTCAATAAAATCCATAAACACTAACACCACATAAACCTATCACACCTATCACATATTACACCTATATATTTATATATATATTATATATAATATATTATTATTATTATAATATTAATATATATTATATATATATATATTAATTATATATTATTAATATTTATATTATTAAATATTTATATAATATAGTGATGCAGCAGATGTACCACAATTTTTTTCTAGCAATATTTCATATCCATCATCGGAATGCGGATGCGGATGTTTGATATATATATATCATATATATATATATATTATATATATTTCATAGATATATAATATATATTAATATATAGTATATATTATTTAATATATATTTAATTAATTAATATATATATATATATATTTTATTTATTATTATCCACTACTTTTATTTGTTAATAGTTTCATAAAGTTATTATAAATAATTATTTTAATTTATAAAGAAATCAACCCAAAAGGCAAGTGAGCATTTATCTTTACTAAGTTATATAAATTTAGTTTCACTAAAATTAGCCTAGCTTTTCTGTAGTCAATAATAGATCGTATTATACTGTACTTACTTCTTTCTTAGACTGAAAATTATTTATTTAGTTAATTTAGATGAAATGATTATTTTAACTTCGTTTAGGATAATTTATCTCGGCATATATATACCTGCGTTGTGTCTATATTATCTCGAATGACTCGCTCATGCTTACCATAATTTACCATTCATATTATTAATATTTTCTTTAGTATTTATGGTGAAGTGACTGTGATAGTGACATTTATATTATAAGATATATTTATTTATGTTAGAATCGTCTATTGTATTATTATCACCTTTATTGGATATATTTAGTAATTAGGTACTATTATTATTTATATTAATGATATTGATATTCTCATAATGATAACTTATCCTTATATTTGTCTGTATTTTTCTGGTTTGTATTATAAAATAAGTCGTAGGGAATCTCACATATTTAATTATTTGGTGTGTGGTACTTTGATAACTTTGCACGTGAATTGTTTAAACATAATAGTATGGCCTCGTAGGTTTGTTTATATAGTCTTACTGATTTATTAGAATATACATTTATTTATTATTAGTGATTAGTTATAGTAAAAGATTCTCTGAGATAGTCTTAATGCCATCGAATAAGTCTTTTGATGAATATAATTGTATTACCAGTGTGCGGGACGGGAACCCAACTCAAATGTACCCCACCAATCTCTTTCCCCAAAATTTTCATAATGAAGGATAAGATTTATACATATGAGATTATATATATATAACTTTATGCACTAGTATTGAAATTCATAAATATAGGAAAGGTTTGTGCTTTGAGATTAAACATCAATTTTTTTCATGTACTTTTCTGACTGTAGGAGATCTGTTTCTCTTTTTATATAATATTATTATATAGTACCCTAGAGCATTGTACCTAAAATACTATCTTCACTTGGAACACTATTGTGTGAATCAGAGCAAGTATTTCCTTGCAAGTTCCTCATAGCTATATGGGTAAATATTTTGTCTTAACTTCCACTTACTAATAGGATCATAATTTTTAAATTGTATATCTAGATCGAGTTTTTTCTTTGGTGATATTTTTCTCTCTCATATATATATTTAACTTACATCTTTTTTTATATAAAATTATATATGTATATATTATATATATATTATATATAATATATATATATATACTATTTCAGTAAAACTATAAATAATATTTTTAAAACTTATATATAGGAATATTGTTTAAAAAAAATACGAAAAATTTAAAAAAATATATATTCAAATTATATATTTAAAATTTAAAAGTACTGAAAATTTTTAAAGTTCCAATTTTAATTAAAAATCTGTATTCTAATTCTGAAATATTAGGTAATGCGTGTTTATTTTCTCAAATCTTCGCCTTATCTTGAGACTGATATGTACAATTAATACCAGCTTGAGAAATTATCTTATATTGATTTGTGATTTATTTACTTCTAGGAGGTGTTGGTTTCAATAGTAGATTTCGTTATTTTTTTCCTTTTAATGTATGGCTATTGTTTTATAATATTAGAACTTAGTTTACCGGATTGAAGGTTTTTCAACTGCAATCAATAAAATAACGACGATTTTAACTTGCTTACCTTATAATATTGTTGTTATCAATAAAAATCTTGCCTTTAATTAAACTGAGAGGATCTATATGAGTATAAGTTGCTATAATAATATAGTATTAGAGTTAGTCTAATTGACCACAGTAACAAATAATAGTTTTTTCTTAATTTCGCTCTAATTTTATTACATATTTCATTCTTTTAAACCTATATCATTACATTATTTCATATGAAGTAATAAGTTTTCTAATAAATGTATATCATTCCTTAAGCAGTATGTAAGTATAAATTATTAATTTAGTTAATTATAAATTCATGAAGTGAGACAGAGTAAATGCATATATATATTTGGCTAGAAGGTCTATGCTTGATATTGATATTCTCTTTCGTGTTCTGAGCTTCGCATCGCATATCTCTGATATGTAACTCATACATACTTGATGACTTACTGATGATGTACAATCTCATATAAAAAATCTATCTCTGTATGAACTTACTAATTCGACTGCACTCGAGGATGACGAGCCAGGAATTAGATATTGAAAGTTCTTTGACAATGTAAGCGACCAGTGCATTTTCAAAAGGATTTGGTAGACGGGGCCAGGTCCATCGTCTCTTTCTCATTTAATTGTTTCGTTCAGATTCTGATAATAACTTAAAGAGACTGAGTTTGTTTTATTTATGGTTTAATTAAAATTCTCGTGTAGCAGTCTCATTTTACAAGCATAGTAAAATATCTGTGCTATTCGAGTTTTCGCTACTCGAAGTTCTTTGCGTAGCAATGGCAAAATAGCAATGCAGCGTGTGTACTCGCATTATGCGGCAGGCGGATGGCGGATCTTTTTAAAAAATGTGCTGTGGAATTAAAACTGTCAAGGTTGACATAATGTCACAATGAGGTATAGTTTTATTTATTCTATAATCATCGTATACATATCACAACATAATAATTAACCAAAATACGTGTAGCCGAAGTGAGATATAAGATAATCAACCTTTAAATAGTATTCATATAGCTACACTATTTTAATGTGTGGGGGTAAGATAAGTTAGGAATGACAATAAAGAATGGATATTTTAGCTCACGTGGTTGTTGCTCGTATGACATAGCATTAATTATATAACTACATTAAATTTTGAGTATGAAACTTATATTATATATATATTTATATTATATTATATATATTATATATAATTATATATTATTAATATATATAATATTAATTATTATATAGTTATATATAGTAGGTATCCTTTATTAAACCAGGTAGGCAATAATAAAAATTTAAGCTTATTTTTTAGATTTAGGTGAGTTATTAAATTTGTTTTTATTCTTATGTTTAATGATCTAAATTTTAATGAATCAGAAATGTTAAAATCCCATAATGTTAATGCGTGATGAATTTTATACATATATTATATATATATCATTAATTTAATATTATATAATATAAAATAAATAAGTATAATAAGAGAATGATATATCACTTAATATTTTTGGATACATTCATCAATACTAAGCTTATATAATTATTAACATGATTCGGCCCATATAAGGCCTGGGCTACGGTCATGTAGCCCCTCACTTATCAGTTATTAAAAGAGATTTTTGATACCTGTCATTTACTGTTATGATAGTGTGGAGACATCGAAGCCTAGATGTAGGAGGCGCGGAGAGTTGTGGGGACCGGAATAGATGAGCTTGTTTATTTTTTCTTCTCTTCGGAGGGGATTGTGTTTTTCGTGGTTTATATGGTTGATATCTCTCCTCGACAATCTACCCAAACGAAATCCCACGAAGAGCGGTAGGGTGCGGTCCTCGGGAGTACCAGAACCCTCTCTCGGGCGCCGCATGCATGGCATCCATGCCACTTGGGGCGGGATACATGATCCACCCCGTAGGCTCTCCTTCGGCGTAGAGGACCCTAGAGAGCCTCCGCGATATAAAAATCTCTACACTATATCAATCTTGGTCTGTTTTGCGGTCTACCCGTGGGTATTTCGTTAGTTTTAAACACCCTTAAATCACTCGGGCGCCCTATTTTTTTGCGGTCATATAAAGATCACATGTCATTTTATTTTCTCTGAGTACCGAGTTCGAATTCCGTCATATGTAGACACTACGTTTCCAGTATAAATAATTTTGATAATATATGATTAGTATTAATCCAACCTATTAATACTCGATATACTAATTTTTATTTATTGCCCCCTTTGGTTTAATGAGTATATATAATGTATACCTCATAATAATATATTATTATTATATATATATATATATTATTATATTAATATATTAATTATATATATATATATATATATAAATATATATTATATATATATATATATAATATATATATTAATATATATATATAATATATATTTAATATTATAATATATATTATTATTAATTATATTATATATATATAATATATTAATATTAATTAATATAATATTAATATATATATATATATATATATTATATATTATATTAATATATATATAATATTATATATATATATATTTAAATATACGTAAATTATATCGATATTATTACTCTAAATTAACTTCTGATATCATCGAATATATATATAGTTCGATATATATATCTTTAATTATATTTTAGATTCTAGACGAATATAAAATATTGAATTATAGTTTACTCCATATATATATATATATATATATTAATAATATATATATTAATTATATATATATAATATATATATTATATATAATATATATATATAATTAATATAATTATATATATATATATATATATATATATATATATTATATATATATATATTAATAATTAATATATTAATATTATATAATATATAATATATTAAGGATAGTAATAATAAAGGTAATATTTAAATCTTATATTTATTAAGTAATGTATATATGTTAATAATTGAGATATATGATACATAACAGGTATGAACTTGAGTTAGGGAGTTGTGATATCGATCATAGAATGAGATATTACTTGATTTGACGTTAATCATCACGTAAGCTTTATTTCTACTCATGGTTAGAAGGGTATGCATTAGACTCCTTCGCAGAAGACTGGATATGTTGGGATAGCTATATATATGAAAAGGTATGTTTTTATATAATTGATGCGCATTTAACAATTGAAGAAAGGAAGTACTCAATATTGATCACTAATAATAGTATTAACTCAAGATTAGAGAGTGAAAGATCTTCTAGACAGAAGAGTCATTAAAATTGCAACTAATAACGATTTTGTTTACTACCCCACCATCACTTAGCGTCATCTCGGATATTCCTTATTTAAATTAAAAAACAATTATTTATCTTTATTAAGCTGAGTTAGATACTTAAAATTCATTTAATTTTAATTACTAATCTTTTACTTATAATACATTCTAACCTATCCTCTCTCCCTTATTTCTTTATTCATATAATATCATTGTGCATTATATTCCTTCTTGTATCTAATTTTCTATATGTTCTCAATTAATGACGTACTTTTCAATTTAATTCACTCGCTCGGGCTCACTCCATCCACTGCTACTCTCATCTCATCTATTATTATTATTATATTGGATATAATAGTGCAATATGATTATGATTATTATAATTATAATTAATTAATTATAATTATAATTATTATTATTGAGGTTAATAAGAGGCTTAATTCTTCAGTAAGAAGGTACCTGTTCTACTACAAGATTGATTATATGTTCTTCGAATTGTATTATTATATTTATTTATTGAATATATTTTAATAATATATTGATCTTTACTTCATTTTCATTCTCTATATACTGATTCATGGTTTTTATTATTATTAAATTTTTTATTATTATTATGTATTATAATGTACTCAGACTGCTATAATTTGTACTCTAATGTGTGAATGATAATGTATTATGTTTTGTTGATATAATGGTATTTATTAGTGAGTATATCTGTTTGGTTACCTGTAATAGATCCGTAATTAATCTGTTAAATACACTCATAAGATGGATAAGTAGATTAGCTTTTGATAATTATGGAGTATATATTTATTGGATCAGTGTGTTGTAATGTATTGGTAGCTAATTATTTGATATTAGTGTGCTCTAAATTAATTAATTATTAATGTAATGAATATTCTTAGATATGATGTAATGTGTATATTAAACAGAGATATTATGTTGATGATGGCATGAGTATATTATATACTTATATTGAGGATATGATGTATATAATTATATTATTATTATTATTATATATATATAATCTCTGATAGAGTTCGATTTATTAATATGTATTAGGAATTAAATATACAAGTACTCATTTATGGTTTCAATGTCTATCATTAAATTATTATTTTTAGATGTATGTTGAGAACGCTATTAACTGACCTATCTGTTATTTATAATTATACATATATCCGTAGGATTTCACACGAATGGGTCGCAGCGCGAACACACTGTATAATGGAGCTCTGGGCCTCATAGTTGTGCCAAATTCTGATAACTAAACCCATTTTCTCATACCACAGTCTCACGGTCAGAATATTATGTGTAAAAATCATTATATAATAATTTAATAATAATTGTATTTTAATTCTATTGTTAATAAATATTGTTAACTCATTAGAATTTGAATTGTATAATTACCACAAAATAAACCTATTTAAAAATTATGAAATTAATAATTACCTTTTACATTATCATCATAATATCAATTATTTATAATTGCTGAATATTATACATTTGTTTTATATATAAATTTTATATATATTTTAACTTATATTACATATTTAATTAAAACTAGCAAATAATTTACATAATGTTAATAATAGAGAGATGATGAGATTTATATATGCAAATTATAAATATTACGGTATCTATATTATATATATTACAACACTTGAGATAAAATAAGATTTATATAAAATCGTTATTTGATAATATAATAATATAAAGAATATATTATAAATTATTCTTTCTATGACAAAGAGCGAAACGGCCGATAAAACCAAAGCTATGTGAAGACACAACATACCATGGGCATTATATAGTGTACATGATGCAGTTGGAAATAACGTAAACAACTGCTTAAATTATTTTAGGTATGATATTGTTATATATACGAAAATTTTATTTGGTCATAGAATTATTTTATGGACCTATTAAACAAATAAATGATTTAGAAAGATAATATAAATGACGAGGATAGTGAGGTTTGTGTTAGGTGATATATACAATGACCTAGGATCGTTTTATTAGAGATGAATAGTAGGCCTCTCAGATCTATACATTCTCTCGATCTCTTTCTCGGTCTGTCTCTCTCTCTTCTTCTCTCTCTTTTCATGTGACCTACTCTTCGTAAACTCTACGATCTCTCTCTCTCTCCTCTCTCTCTCTCTCTCTCTCTCTCCTCTCTTCTCTCTCTCTCTTTCTAAAACTTCACTGCGTCATCTACATCATCCATACTCATCTCATGCGTGCTGTGCTCATCATATTCTCCTCTCGTTTCTCATACTGCTATCTCTTACGTCATAACGTTTCTCCTCAATTCATGGTATGTTGACTCTCGCATCGTCAACTCGATCTGGTCGTGTCTGTCGTAGTCTGTCGATTGTCTGTCATGGTCTCTGACGTAGCAGAGTACTCTGCGTCATCTACTCTCGTTAGATCGTGCATCTCTCTCTCTCTCTCTCTCGTGCGTACTCTCTCGTCTCGTCATGCGTACGTCTCAGTGCTCTACTCTCTCGATCTCGATAATTCTCGTCTCCTGCTGCATGCGCTCTCGTGCATCTTCCTCGTCTCGTACAGATAGCATCTCTCTACTCTCTCTCTCTCTCTTCTCTCGATCGTTTGACATCTCTCCTCTCTCTCTCTCCTCTCTCTGCATCTCTCTCTCTCTCTCTCTCTCTCTCCGTCTCGTGTACCTCCTCGATGCATGCATTCTCTCTCGATCGTACCGTAATTGTATTATTTTAATAAAAATTGAATGATTTTAGAAAAGTGTAGAGAAGAGAGCTATATGCGACAGAGATTTGTGCAAGCAACAGCTCGAGTGATGAGTTAAATTGTTTGATTTGATGATAGAGTAGGCTAATGTGTAGCGACTATTGTTTTATGTTTACGATCAGTGACATAGATTGAGATTAAGGTAAAGACAGTCCTGGTCGAGAAAAATAAGCATGAAGAACGGACATAACGAGCATCTCATAGAAGGAGTGAGAAATATGATGGTTCTCTCTTCAAAGTGTTTTAAATTATTGTATACATGTTCCTCCGTACAATACAATATATGTTAACAATATAAATCAAGCAAATCTGTATGATACTAGTATTTTGATTAGATCGAATAAATTGCTTTATTATTATTTATTATTAATTATTATTATTATTCTTGGAACACTCTGTTGCGTATGTGTTATTAATTTTATCATATAAGTAAGATAGTTATTATTTGGTATTGAGTATATATGATATTATTATTATTTATATAATTTAATTTATTATATTATTTAATATTTATATATATAATTATTATTATTTATTTAATATTAATATTTATATATTTAATTAGATTGTGAATATTTTATTTCTAATGTTGTAAAAATTAGTATATATAATAGACCAGAATTAGTTTAATTACATTATAAAATTCATGTATATATACTTTAAAATATACGTGAGAGGGTTATATAAAAAGATTTAATTATCGTCAGATGATTTCTTTAATTTTCAATTTAAGCTAATTTTTATGTATACGTTAATATAATAATAGATATTATAATACTAGATGAAAACGATCTTTTGGCTTAATGAACATACTCATATATACCTCAGTTCTTTCAGGTAGATTTTCAACGTGAATAATATATTTTTACTATTAATAATTTGCTATATTATCTTAAAATAATTATCAATAGCATAATAATGTTATGAAGAAAATATTTAAAATGTTGAATGAATTCATTTTTCAAAATATTCATTCTCTTCTATCCTCTTCTCCCACACCAGTCTCTCTGCCCTCCTCTTCCATACTCGCCTTCTTCTGCTCATCTCTCTCTCTTCCTCTCTCATCTCTCTCTCTCATCTCTTCTCTCTACTCTCTCTTCTACTCTCTCTCTCTTACTACTACCAGAAATAATTATAATTTAAGCAAAATTTTTTAATATATATATATATATATATATATATTATATATATATATATATATATTATTAAAATGTGTGTAAAGTATAATTCGCTAGGGTAATTTCAAACAATTCTACGATATATGAATTATATTTAAAATATATTTTTATAATCTGATCTCAGATAAGCCACTAAATATGATTAAAGCACTTTAAATATTTTTTTTACTTCTATGGGGACAATCAGCATTAATGTTTAAGATAAAATAACTATCTAAAGAGAAAAATGTTATCACCAAAACAAATATTCACACCTAGTAGGGTAACCTGAAGTTAAGTTTTGTATTTTTTCCTTTGTCTTTCAAAACCTATTGAGAATTCCAAACTTTTAGATAGGAATTAGAGGGAAATGATTATTTCAAAGAAGTATCTTCAGGGCTTCATTCAGGTATTATATAATATAATAATAATAACTGATAATTATTATAATAAGTACAATATAATATAATAATCAATCAATAATACACTAATACTTCTTCAGAACATAACATAAATAATAATAATTATTCTACACTTATTATAATATCATACATAATATTCAACTCCATCAATAATAACTATAATCTATACGATAATCAATCAAAATACCAAATAAAAATAAACAATAACAATTCAACAATTAAAAACTAAACAATAAAAAATAAATCCACACATATCAAAATAAAATAACAACTAAAATAACATAAAATAACAATAAATAAATAATCCTATCACTTCAACTATCATCAACATTATACCTAATAATAATAAATCATAAATATTATTTCATCATTTACATACATAAAAAAATAATTTAATTAATAAATAAATGAAAATCATACAAGACCAAAATTTATCCAACTAAAAGATCTCAACTAGATATTAAAATATTATTAATATACTATAATACTAATATTAAGACCAAAATTATACCCAACTAAAAGATCTAATAGAATTAGTTGTCATAGCAATTTTTTTTTTATACCTATAAATTATTTATTATTTTATTTCTATTTTACTTTATGTATATTTATTATTAGTTAATTTTATTCTTTTATTATTTTTATTATTTATTTGTTTATTATGTTTCTTATTATTCGATCTTTTTTATTATTATTTTATTATTTTATTATTATTATTTTATTATTTATATTATTAATTATTATTATTATTATTTTATTATTTTATTATTATTATTAATATTATTTTATTTTATTATTATTATTATTATTTTTTATTATTATTTTTTATCTTATTATTTATTATTATTTTATTCTTTCATTATTTTAAATAGTTTCTCCCTGTATAAGTTTGATTTAAATATTAGGAAAAGTATACTATTGAGCTATTTCAAATATTTAAAGTTTTTTCATTTCTCATCCAAAGGATGGAAGGGAACTAGGAAATTTTTTTCCTTCCTGACGAATATTCAGGAAGAATCATTCTCGTCCTGAAAATTCCCATAGCTCCGGTTATATTCTTCGGTGGGGCGGTACACCCTTTACACACATAGAGTTTCTGAGGAATTTTAGCTTCTTCTCCCGGTTCGTTATGTTCTTTTACTTCCTTAATGATAGTGGATCATTGCACCAAGCCCTTCTCGGCAGTTTCCCCGAGTCTCAATTCTAACGACATATTGCAGATTTAATGACTGAGAAATGTTGCGCTGAACTTGAGATGTCTTTGAGAATGTACAGAGAATGACTGGCTTTGAAGGAATTGATCCTTATTACTATTAAGTATGTAAGATTATCACGGAAAAGTTAACAGAAGGTTCAGGTGTTTTAGTTCAATAGAAATTAAATATGATGTAAGACTACATGCCAGAAAAAAATCTACCCGATTTTGCATTCTGGGCACTCCAAAGAATCCCTTGGGCCAAGGAAGTAATCATTCAAAAAGAAGTCAAAGAAACACGATTGTAAAACCAAATAATTTCCGAGAATATGATCGCTTCTGAGGAAGACTTCAAGTGATAAAATAGAATATAGTGAATAGAAGATAAACCATACACTCATTGAAGTTAGCTTTCTTAGCTGATTATTTTTTGAGGTATTTCCAGATACTCTCGCAAGAGGGATGCCTCTTAATTGAAAGTAGTGTCTGAAAGATTTGCCAATAGTGGGGAGTTCTTAAACTCTAAACTTGATTTTGTAATAGAAAGGATGGTCTCTATGTGTATTAACAAAGGTTTTGCTTCATATTAGAAAAGGAGATTTTGATAATTTGGCTGCAAATTTTTTTTTATGTATTTTGCCACCTTAGTAAAATTGAACGCACTGCCACTAGTTATAAGAGAAAGCATAGTCCATCGGCTGGCAAATATTTTCAGACCTTGTTTGAATGTTTTGGTTGTCATGCCAAGTACAAAACACTTCAATTTAAAAAACTTTGGTGAAGGCACAAGTGAAGGGAGCTAAATATAGTATTATTTTTTTCCATCCTTAGTAAATACAACTCTAGCATAATTACCCTTGTGGTATTAAACTATTATTAGATCGGTATGGATACCGAAACTTTGCATACATATTATTTACCATATAATTTAGAAACTGTGTTAGTTTCGTAACGCTAGTTTATGTAGTTTTTGATTTATGAACTTTTAAAGTTTGAAAAGTCGACGAGAATTTCTTGGCAGATATTCTGACAATCCTTATTTTAATAGTTTCAATTAAACCATTATATCTTTTTAATTATTTAAAGTATGTATACAAATTATACATGTACAGAAACACAAAACTCCGTTATTTATTTCATTATTAGTTTCATAGTTTAAATCGACCCTTTTGACCTATGATAAGAGGTCAAAGTTTACATTTTTGTGAAAATCAGAAATCAAACCTTTTACTTTCGTACTTCGAATTCAGAGTTGAAGCTCACACCATTTGGTTAGAATTTCACGCCGATTCCGTTAATACATATCTAATTACTATACTTGTAATTAGTTACTAGTAAATTAATTTATTCATTTCCCTATGAAGGAAATTAGTATCATGTTTGTATTGTGAAAAGTTTTCATAGTTCACCTCTGAAACTGCTATGTCAATTTATTTGATAGTCGCGACTTTTTTGTGTAATATTTTTATCGCTAATAATTAACGTTACTGTAAGAACCTTAAGTAATTGCAAGGAATGAAGTTTATCTTTACTGAGACTCAAAAGTGATGAACCATTGGGCATTGGGGTGCAATGGAAAGTTCCATAATATTAGTTAGCTGTTCACTCTATTCCTCGTCATAGTTCTTCGCCTGAACAATAGTCCATCTTTAGCTTCTCCCATTGTTTTTGTTTTTCGCGGGTTGTGTGCGCAGACCTGAGATTTTTCCACCGAGATTTTACGGCTATGATACGCTTTCGTCCTCAATGGAGATCCCGTTTGCTTCGAGCTTTCACAGAATGTAGGTTTCTGGTGGGTTTCCTTGATTGTTTTTTCTCATCAGACAAACGTTTCTTAATCTTGATACTATTACTTTATTCATACTATATATATAATATTACTACTATCTAAATATCCTTTACTAAACAAACATTTAGTATCCTATAATATATATATACTATTCGGTCTATATCTATTTATACTATACCATATATATATATATTATATTCTATATACTATTATATATATATAATATATTTTATATACTCTTTTATATATATAAACTCTTTATTATATATATTTATATATAATATATTCATAACTATAATATATAATATATATACTTTATATAAAAATTTTTTTTTAGGAATTCTCTGAATGTATGAGAAATTTCTCACTTTCACCAATCTCCTGTAGACGCATGCGTCTGTCAGTTGTCACTGTAGACATTTCCAACGTTCTCTGTCATACTACTCAGACGCCTCCACTCCGAACGGTTCCCTTCTCTTTTGCGCATTGCCGCGTTCCGTTGTCGCCATCTACTTTCGGTCTTCCCCCTCCTTTTCCTTCTTTGCGTACCATTCAGACTATCTTCTGGGCACCTCGTTGCTCTCTCTCTCTGACTTTGTCCGCCCATACCAATCGAGTGGACCCATCCTCCACTAGTCCCCACGTCTTACACCAGATTCCGCCCTCAACATCCTCACTTCTCTACATTCTCCTATGTCACTCCTCTATCAGTTCGCAACACCGGCATCTCGCGCTCAATTGCTTTTTGCTCCGTTTAAGAGCCCAAGTTCATTTCCGATAATGTATGATCTTGTATAGTTGTTACATTCCATCTTGACTCGTTCGAAATGTGCTTTTTCTTCCAATGGGACAGCATATGTTGTCCATTAATTTCCTTTTCTTTATTAATGTACCTTGTGTCGTTTTTCTCCATACTGCACCCCCAATATTAACTGGTACCGTTGTCTCAAGCCTTTTCACGCACTTACGTCCATATTATTATATATTATATTATATATATATTATAATATACTATCTAATATCTATTATATATTATATTTATATATCTTATATTATTTATATTTTATATATATTGTGATGTATTGTATTTTTTATTCAAATATGTGTTATTTATTGTATGGATGTGTCCCGGGCTGAGTTGCTAGAATATTTTTTTCCTTCTTTTGTTCCCAGGATAGATCTCCACTGGTTGTTTAGCTCAACATTTCTTCATTTAGTTAGCCAGAACGTTTTGTGGTCTCAACGTGTTTCCCTTTTAGCGTATTCTGTGAATTTGTGGGTATTGGATATTACTTACAGATATTTGTGGTACGAATAGAACATTGGAGATTTAGAATTTCGTGTAGAATTTGCAAATCACCGTATTCGATCCATGATTTTTTAGGCTGTTGTTTGTACTGAAACTTGATTGTAGAGTCATAGTAGTTTTGACCCGAGTCCAAAAATTTGATGCTTTCTCCTCTAATTCAGCCCGATAAGGAGCATCGCGATAGAAGTCTGTGATGCCCAGTACACTTTGATTGATTGGCATTCTTTATAAAACCCTTCACTATCTGTCATTCCTAATGTACTATGATTACTTTTGCAAAAGAGTTTAAATAATATTGCCCTTTGCGAAACTTCTTTTTCAACTTTTTTTATTTATTATTTTTTCAAACGCTTACTACAGTCGTCCTCATTGCTTTAAAAAGGACCATATGGAATTTGAATTCTACATATCGATAAAAGTATCGATTTACGTTGCGTAATTTTTATTGATATTTATGTTTAATCCATATTGTATATGTCGATCAATAATTAGATTACACGTAATGTTGTTCCTCCCAAGATAGTAATAATATTGATTGCGCTCAGATTGGTCGTTCGAAAAATAGATTCGCTTTTTTTTTTGTGCAAATTAGTATATTTATTGGCATGTTCTTATACTTTGATATGTATGTTTAAAAGATGTACTCTAAAATTGCTATTATAGGGAGCTTATACAAATGAACAAATACTTTGAAGGCTTGATTTCCAATATTTGGTCAAGCGAGTTGTTTTAAAGGTTATAAGTTGAATATTAGTTGAAAGATCATGTTTAATATACATATTGTTTAGGAATTCATTTCTTATATATAATAAATGTGCTTGTATTTTCATTCCTTATATATTTCCTTTGAAAAATGACATATACTGAAGTATCCTATACTTATATTCAGTCTCTCCTTAATGTTTCTATTCTTGGTTATTTTCCAATTTTGTTTTTGAGCATATTTAAAGTTTCGACAGTTGTCTCATTTGAAAAGTTACTTCATTCTTGAATTGATTTCGTGTTAATCCTCTCTGTAGTAAACATCATTTCAGTATCTTGATTTTTTCTTGGAACACACGCAGTTAACATTTGAAAGATATATGGCATATCTTACTCAATAATTTAACAGAAATCTTGCAAATTAAATTTTAAGAAATTTCACAAAAGTAGTGTAAACCCGAAACACGAAAACTGTATAAAAAAATTACTCTTAACAAGAATCACCGAGAACATCGCGATACAGTTTGAGTTATTTCCATGTTTTCCTGCAATTGCCACCATGTTTTTTGAGAAAGCATAAGAGTTTACAATTTAATATTTCAAGCTGTCTGAGCTATATTTTCAATGGTAGATTCAATTTATACTGATAAAAACGTTGAACTAGAACAATAATAACCTAACTTACTTTCAAGGGACATATAATTGAACTTTTTTCCCTCTAGGAACTCGAAGTGTTCCAAAGCATCGAGTGTCATCACAATCCTTTAATTATTTAAAACAATAATATATGCAGAATACAGCAGAATCAATATATCGTATTACAAGCACCTTAATGGGCTTAACATTTCAAATAACATTGGTTGACATATTTAGTGAGGGTTTTCTTCCGTTGTCAAAATCCTCTTAATCTAAATTTAAAAAATTTCTTCTTCCGAAGTCATCCTTCTTGTCAGGTTTCTTGGTATTATTCCCCATATTATATATATATATAATATATTATATTTATACTATAGATTACTAGTATATATATATATATATTATATATTATATTTATTATATATTATATTATTTACGTATATATAATATATATATATATATTATAGTATAATATATTTACAGTGGTAGTATATACTAAAATCTATTATTATATATTATATATAATAGTTATAAATATATATATATTTATATATATATTATATTATTTATTATATTATATATAATATATTAATATATATATATATATATAAATTAAGTGAACATTTTAATGATGAATGAAAAGTATACAAGAAAGAAACATGCTCTAAAAAAGAGAGATAGAGATTTGGTGCGTTGCAGTGCCCCGGTGCCGTGCGTGTCTGTTGGGACATTTTATCCAAACCGGAATGAACCGCAATATTAGATTGAAAAGAAACTTCCACTACATCAAGGATAAGACAAAGTTACTTCCTCGTATATCCTTTAAAGATTAGGCTATAAACACAACACACACAACACACCACCAACACAAACACAAACAGACACACACACCAAACATTATATATATTATATTTAATTAAATTAAATATACTTTATTATTTAAATTATTATTATTTATTATATTATATTATATATAAATATAGTATGCGGATTAATCGTATTAATATCATTAGTATATATCATATATATATTATTATTACTATATAATATATATATATATATATATATATCTATATATTATATATATATATATACTGTTTATTATATCAATTTTATTTATATATATTATTATATATATATATATTATTTATATATATATAATATATTATCATATTAGGTATATTATGTCGTTGTTTTTATCGTTAGATGCCTCGGTTGAAGGACCTTACTGCGTTTAGAAAGAGCTAGTCGCCGACATGTTATAACAAATCGTGGAATTAATTGGATTTGTGCCTGTGTGCTGCCATGAGCGAGCGCACTCTCGCAGGAAGATGTCATCTGTTTCAGGTTGCCTAGTTAACATTTTTGGCTGATGGATATTGTTGAATTGTATCTTGAATCGATTTATATGTTGTAAGTTGGGTATGTTTGATCGGAATCATTGTATGATATTTGGATTTTATGCGTGGAGGGAGTGTTTAGTTGATGATGTCAAGGGAGTGGTGTTGATAAGTTGGTTTGGATGGGGTATTTAGGTATTCCCTGTTGTTAAAGAATTATGTTGCTTTGTTTGTTTACGGAATCTGCCTGTAGGTGGGATGTATTTTCTTTATATGTGTATAATATGAGCTGAGAGCTAAAGGCTAGTTTTTAGACGGTGTTTGTGTTTGTAGGCGTTGTGCGATATGAATTGGATTAGCAGTATGGTACTATTTTTCCAAGTTGTCAACAAGGTAAATATGTTGGAGGGGCCTTCCTCGTTATGTGAACAATTTGGATTGGTGTGGCTATCTGAACTTGTTAGCTGCCAGTCTTTGGAAGCTGAGATTTGAAGTTTTTGTAATTTTTCTTAGACTTGGAGGGAGTAGTAGTGGGTTACCCAGTTGGGGATGGCATTAGTAGTGTGGGTCTTGCGAATTGTTTGCATATGCTGCATTGAGGGTGGTTGATACTTGCAGAGTTATGTGGCGTAATATTTCTTTTGTGTTTGGGAGGTTTGTTTGTGTGATTGTGGTAGTAAAACTTCAGGTGTTAGTCTACAGGTTAAAGGTCGAGGATCTTGAAGTTGATTTGGTATTAGCACCATTGTCGGATTACTGGTGTTGAATGGAAGACTGTTGACCCCACAAAACACCACACCTCATCATAATTTAAGGTATTGAAGGACTTCTTTTGGATATTCCAATCAATGTGAGTATTCCTGGCCGTTTGATGCAAGTGTGGCGAGATCTGGTGGCGGTGAGGTATGGTGGTTTGTGTCATGTTTGTTATGCCGTCTGCCTGTATAGTTATGTTTTGTGTTGATGCCTGTCGAGGATAGCGTCGCTGTTATTACGGCTTGACAGAAGGGGAGGCAACTCCCCTGGGCGCACCTGAATTCATAGTTTGAATTCATGTATTATTGATATTTCTAATTCATCACTTGGCTAAACCAAAGCAGAAAAAAAACGAATTGAATTCCTTGTAGGAATTAGGATTCATATTTGTTATTAGTTGCGCCATCTGGTGTCAAGAAGTTTCGTGTATGAGAATATGTGTGGCGGACTGTTTCAAAGGCTTTGTTTTGCTATTACTCCTCAGTATGCTTTGTGCCGCGGTGTTTATTTAAGCGTTTTCGTGGTTTTTGCGGAGATGTGACTCCCTAGAACGCGTTGTTGAGAATGGAATTTTTAACAAGTGTTTGACTCTGACGGGTGTATGCAGTGGGTTGATTTTCGGTCAAGATTTTTTTCATCATATGCTGAAGTGAGAAGGAGGTATAACTGCAGGTATACTTAGGTGTTAGGTGGGGGTCTTACTGATATTCAATTTAGGCTATTATTGTTTAAATCTTTCTTTCCCCAATTTGGGCGGATGAATTCCCAAAATTTTATTGAATCTTCTTGGTGAGAAGAGCTAGGTCTGTCCCCGTTATTAGGTGCTTCAGTGTGGTTAGGTTATTGTCGGAGTCCAGAGTGGAGGTTTATTTAGCCGAATTTTCATTTTCGGTTACTGATCATATTGAGTGGTGAAAGGCCGGTGGGGGTTGTTCTATGAATCGTCTGAGCTGTCCTGAGTTATTTTGGCTATTGCTTTGGAACTGGCTTTATAATATGTAGTTAACTGTGATGGCCGTATGTTCCAATGATCTGTGGTGTATAGGGAGACTGCACCTATAATTGTGTTTTTGGCTTTCTGTGCTTATGTTTATCGCTGGTGGGTGTTTTGGGTTGGCGAAGACGCTTATGAATTGCAATTTTTTTTTGTCTTCGCTCCCACGCAGTTGGTAGTTTTCTGTATAGTATTTTTTGAATTTGTTGATTGTATTATCGAATATTGTTACTAATGCTGAGATTTGTGTTGTGTTAGAAGCGTTTATTCTCTTATTGGCATTGCGGTGTATTGACGTTTCCTGTGCCTGTGGTATGTTGTTCTTTGTGTTAACTTAGTTCACAGTATTTCTGGACGTAACGAAGGGTTGTTATGGTTTTCTCGCTCGTCTCGTTGTACAGATGATGCTTCACTTGTGTAACAGCATAACACCAGGTTTCGGCTGAGGTAATGGTGGTAAGGTTTGTAGGACGAGTAGGAAACTGTTGGACCCAGAAAAATTCATTGATCTGTCTCGCGTTTGAGTCGAGTTTCCTATGATAGTGTGAGTTTGTACACGATTGTCCAGAGATATTTATTTCGCAATTTGTGAATGAAGTTTTTATTTAAAAATTTTTTTTTTTTGGATGTGGTGTATGCTATTATCTTACTTATAGGTATGTGGTCAGTTATTAGGTCTATTTTGGTTTTCCAGGTCAAGTTTGGATGTAGGGATGGAATTGAGATGGCTATGTCTGGGTGGATTGAGTCTGCTTAGATTGGAAAGGTAGGCAAATAGGTGGTTTGCTAGTTAAGCTGTTTGGTTCTAATTCGTTTAAATGTGATTCCTCTGGAGTTAGCATGGGGTAGACCTAATACCTGGGTATTTGGTGGGCACTGAGTTCCCCTCATCATTGAATTAGTGATTGTGTTTAGAGCTGCTTAACTTTGGTCACTATAAATTGGAAAACTTTGTAAAGATATTCAAAGAAGAGGAATTTTAGTTGCCTTATTGCTAAATTGTGAATTTCTTTTTTTTTTCCAATATATGAAATGTTTTAAAGTGGTCTTTAGCGGTTGTTATTTATTTGTTGTATTATGTAAGTTATGTTCTTTTATTTTTTCAGATTGTCTGTTTGTGGTTGTTTTTAATTTTGCTATTGTGTGAGGTTGTTCTGGTGGGTTGGTAGGTGGTTGGAGTTTTGAACTGCCGCTCGTGATGGTGACGATTTAGTATATGTCAAGTCGTTTTAATGTAAAATCAACTTTAGTGTTTTTTTTTCTTTATGTAGGTTTGTGCTTAATTTTTAAGATTTTTAGGTGAGTTTTGTGCTTTGGTGTAGGGTTGATAAAAGGGTTTTGCAATAACAACCATGTGTATTTGTGAGTTAGTTTTAAGGTGTCATTGCTTTGGTGGTCATTTGAATTTTGATTTGTTTTGCGTATACTATTTTATGTGTTCCATCCAAGCTTGATAGGGGGATCCTTACTTTAGGTATTCTTTACATAGATTGGGACCGAGCGGCCCCTTGCATTCGCTCTCGTGCTTACTGTTGGTCGTTGTGTATATTATACATTATATCTATTAATATATATATATATTATATTTACTTATTACTATATTTATTTCTTATATCATAAATATTGCTATATTATATAGTATTTATATTATTATC
>JABUQX010048635.1:32500-49114 GCA_015478945.1 Trachelipus rathkii | reverse complement strand
ACCATATAACTAACGTAATATGCAAAGTTTTTTCCACAGGTAATTATGGAATGAGAAAACCGGGAGCTTTAAAAACTACGCTTGAAACGTTCCTTTTCTGGGAACGTGAATGGCTTAGTGGATAAGGCGACCGGTTACTGTTAACTAAGCGACGCGGAGTCCAGTAAGTATTTCGAACACCGCTGATGGATAGTAAAATCTCATTTGACACCTAAAACACGATAGGTACACACCCACGCTCATATCCAAATATTTATTTCTTCCTCTTTAAATCTATCCAAACCCTTCGACTATTTTTTTCAATCTATTTTGCTGTTCGCTCTTTCGTATTCCTTTATCACCGTATGACGATCGAACGGTTCGGTCTTAGTCTCGATGAATCGATCGGAAAAGTGGAAACGCCGTAGGGGTGCGCATGTCCGAACATTAGGGCGTTCACCCGAAAGCCAAAGTCCAAGTTCCGATCGACGAGAGAAGGTCTTAGAGCGTGGATTTTTATCGGGGCTGGGCGGGTATATAAACTCCTTGGACGGAAGGATACATGCTTTCCAAGATCGCCCCAAAGTTCACAGGTGGGGATAGGACCGTCGCACTGAAAAAGGGGATTCACGAAGAAAAGGATTCGACTAGCCGAGTCGCCTTCGGACGTCATACGGTGTCTTTCCATCATAGCGATTAGATAAATAAACTAAAATTACACGGCGGTAGTCAGTTAGTCCTCGGAGAGATGCCTTCCTTTTCTTTCCGAGGGTGAAAATTTGTCCGAAGCGTTCGAAATAGCGTTAGGTTTGTCTAGCTCTTTAGTGAGTTAGTTCGTTAGTTAGATCTTCGGGTCGATCGTTTTTTTACCTCTCTCCTATCCTATCCCCAAAAAAACATCGATCCGCGAGCGAGCCCAGTGGTTCGCTCGAACAATGGTTTTTTTCGAATCTGCCCGTACATATCTCGTATTTACGTGATCGATTGCGTATTTATGGTTATGTACGGGCGGGTTCCCTTTAAAAAATCCTTTCTCTTCTACTGAAATTTATTTTATTTTTCAAACCTATTCGGTTTACTCACGAACACTTACTTATACCCCAAACACACAGGTTTCGAACGCTGATGACGACAGATGCTCACGGGCTCCCTGTCATCGTACGTCCCCGTCGTGGAGCCCGGTAATATCTTGAGATTCCTCCCTCCGAAAGAAACGAGTCTCTGTTACTCGACACAACCAAACGACAAACCAAACGACAAACGTAATACGATCGAATAGAAAAAAAAATATTTCGCGTCGTCGACGACGACGATTCATTCGCCTTATTCGTCTATTTTTCATTACTGTACATGAACGCATCCCGGTGAAGATTTTCGCGTTCGCGCATGCATTTGTTCATTAGGATGCGTTTCATTGCAGAGTTCGTTCAATGGGCGACCGAGTCCATTGTCCGTCCGTTTATTTTTATTTTTTTTATATAAACGAGCCAGGACCAATCGATCGAGGTTGGTTCTCGAGCTCGTTCGAATAATGGCGGATGATCATCGTCTCGATTGGCGCGTATTATTTTTTTTTGTATTCGATTAAAGACAGACACGACAAACACGCGACACGCGACACACGATACACGAACGCAGGAGGAGGGGTCCAAGATAGCTAAAGCGATGACAAAAAGTTTCGTGGTACGTACGTTCTGCCGTAGTGCCTCACTCTGCTAGCGCGCGCGCTTCTCTTTTTTTCTCTTTGTTTTCTCTTTTACTCTGTTGAAAAACCAGGGAAAGAACGACGATATTTATTTCCGACGGGACGGGATATGGGTAGATAGTATGTAGGCCGTTTAAACGGGCGGGTGGGGGTTTGGAAGTCACCGTCGGAAAGAAATATCGTGGTTCTCTCGTTCGTTCTTTTCATTTTTATTAACGATACGAGAATTTTTTGGTGACTTGAATAAATTCTTCCGTTCGGAGGAAATGAGATGATGATGATGATGAGTGTTGGTATCAGTGGCGGCGGCGGCGGCGAGTACGGTATTTTTACTCGCTTTTGCTGCTGCTGCTTTTTTTTAAGTTTTTGGTAACGCAGTACTGCGGGAATAGGTAGTAGGTTCCCGAACCATTTTACTTTTTCCGTTAGGTTTTGCGAAAACTATGACTAATCTTACCTATGGAAAAATTTCTATGAACTAAGATCATTTTCTAGCGTATTACAATTCAATTTTTTTATTAGGAATAAAAACTGTGAATTCAAAAAACGGGAGCTTTAAAAACTACGCTTGAAACGTTCCTTTTCTGGGAACGTGAATGGCTTAGTGGATAAGGCGACCGGTTACTGTTAACTAAGCGACGCGGAGTCCAGTAAGTATTTCGAACACCGCTGATGGATAGTAAAATCTCATTTGACACCTAAAACACGATAGGTACACACCCACGCTCATATCCAAATATTTATTTCTTCCTCTTTAAATCTATCCAAACCCTTCGACTATTTTTTTCAATCTATTTTGCTGTTCGCTCTTTCGTATTCCTTTATCACCGTATGACGATCGAACGGTTCGGTCTTAGTCTCGATGAATCGATCGGAAAAGTGGAAACGCCGTAGGGGTGCGCATGTCCGAACATTAGGGCGTTCACCCGAAAGCCAAAGTCCAAGTTCCGATCGACGAGAGAAGGTCTTAGAGCGTGGATTTTTATCGGGGCTGGGCGGGTATATAAACTCCTTGGACGGAAGGATACATGCTTTCCAAGATCGCCCCAAAGTTCACAGGTGGGGATAGGACCGTCGCACTGAAAAAGGGGATTCACGAAGAAAAGGATTCGACTAGCCGAGTCGCCTTCGGACGTCATACGGTGTCTTTCCATCATAGCGATTAGATAAATAAACTAAAATTACACGGCGGTAGTCAGTTAGTCCTCGGAGAGATGCCTTCCTTTTCTTTCCGAGGGTGAAAATGTCCGAAGCGTTCGAAATAGCGTTAGGTTTGTCTAGCTCTTTAGTGAGTTAGTTCGTTAGTTAGATCTTCGGGTCGATCGTTTTTTTACCTCTCTCCTATCCTATCCCCAAAAAAACATCGATCCGCGAGCGAGCCCAGTGGTTCGCTCGAACAATGGTTTTTTTCGAATCTGCCCGTACATATCTCGTATTTACGTGATCGATTGCGTATTTATGGTTATGTACGGGCGGGTTCCCTTTAAAAAATCCTTTCTCTTCTACTGAAATTTATTTTATTTTTCAAACCTATTCGGTTTACTCACGAACACTTACTTATACCCCAAACACACAGGTTTCGAACGCTGATGACGACAGATGCTCACGGGCTCCCTGTCATCGTACGTCCCCGTCGTGGAGCCCGGTAATATCTTGAGATTCCTCCCTCCGAAAGAAACGAGTCTCTGTTACTCGAACCAACCAAACGACAAACCAAACGACAAACGTAATACGATCGAATAGAAAAAAAAATATATCGCGTCGTCGACGACGACGATTCATTCGCCTTATTCGTCTATTTTTCATTACTGTACATGAACGCATCCCGGTGAAGATTTTCGCGTTCGCGCATGCATTTGTTCATTAGGATGCGTTTCATTGCAGAGTTCGTTCAATGGGCGACCGAGTCCATTTTCCGTCGGTTTATTTTTATTTTTTTTTATATAAACGAGCCGGGATCAATCGATCGAGGTTGGTTCTCGAGCTCGTTCGAATAATGGCGGATGATCATCGTCTCCATGGCGCGGTATTATTTTTTTTTGTATTCGATTAATTAACGACAGACACGACAAACACGCGACACGCGACACACGATACACGAACGCAGGAGGAGGGGTCCAAGATAGCTAAAGCGATGACAAAAAGTTTCGTGGTACGTACGTTCTGCCGTAGTGCCTCACTCTGCTAGCGCGCGCGCTTCTCTTTTTTTCTCTTTGTTTTCTCTTTTACTCTGTTGAAAAACCATGGAAAGAACGACGATATTTATTTCCGACGGGACGGGATATGGGTAAATAGTATGTAGGCCGTTTAAACGGGCGGGTGGGGGTTTGGAAGTCACCGTCGGAAAGAAATATCGTGGTTCTCTCGTTCGTTCTTTTCATTTTTATTAACGATACGAGAATTTTTTGGTGACTTGAATAAATTCTTCCGTTCGGAGGAAATGATGATGATGAGTGTTGGTATCGGTCGGTGGCGGCGGCGGCGAGTACGGTATTTTTACTCGCTTCTGCTGCTGTTTTTTTTTTAAAGTTTTTGGTAACGCAGTACTGCGGGAATAGGTAGTAGGTTCCCGAACCATTTTACTTTTTCCGTGCCGCTTTTTAGCACGGGCGTTTATTTTTTAGTTTTTAAGGCATGTTTTTTTTAGATTTAAGGATTTTTTTTTTATTTAGATTAGGGACCATATAACTAACGTAATATGCAAAGTTTTTTCCACAGGTAATTATGGAATGAGAAAACCGGGAGCTTTAAAAACTACGCTTGAAACGTTCCTTTTCTGGGAACGTGAATGGCCTAGTGGATAAGGCGACCGGTTACTGTTAACTAAGCGACGCGGAGTCCAGTAAGTATTTCGAACACCGCTGATGGATAGTAAAATCTCATTTGACACCTAAAACACGATAGGTACACACCCACGCTCATATCCAAATATTTATTTCTTCCTCTTTAAATCTATCCAAACCCTTCGACTATTTTTTTCAATCTATTTTGCTGTTCGCTCTTTCGTATTCCTTTATCACCGTATGACGATCGAACGGTTCGGTCTTAGTCTCGATGAATCGATCGGAAAAGTGGAAACGCCGTAGGGGTGCGCATGTCCGAACATTAGGGCGTTCACCCGAAAGCCAAAGTCCAAGTTCCGATCGACGAGAGAAGGTCTTAGAGCGTGGATTTTTATCGGGGCTGGGCGGGTATATAAACTCCTTGGACGGAAGGATACATGCTTTCCAAGATCGCCCCAAAGTTCACAGGTGGGGATAGGACCGTCGCACTGAAAAAGGGGATTCACGAAGAAAAGGATTCGACTAGCCGAGTCGCCTTCGGACGTCATACGGTGTCTTTCCATCATAGCGATTAGATAAATAAACTAAAATTACACGGCGGTAGTCAGTTAGTCCTCGGAGAGATGCCTTCCTTTTCTTTCCGAGGGTGAAAATTTGTCCGAAGCGTTCGAAATAGCGTTAGGTTTGTCTAGCTCTTTAGTGAGTTAGTTCGTTAGTTAGATCTTCGGGTCGATCGTTTTTTTACCTCTCTCCTATCCTATCCCCAAAAAAACATCGATCCGCGAGCGAGCCCAGTGGTTCGCTCGAACAATGGTTTTTTTCGAATCTGCCCGTACATATCTCGTATTTACGTGATCGATTGCGTATTTATGGTTATGTACGGGCGGGTTCCCTTTAAAAAATCCTTTCTCTTCTACTGAAATTTATTTTATTTTTCAAACCTATTCGGTTTACTCACGAACACTTACTTATACCCCAAACACACAGGTTTCGAACGCTGATGACGACAGATGCTCACGGGCTCCCTGTCATCGTACGTCCCCGTCGTGGAGCCCGGTAATATCTTGAGATTCCTCCCTCCGAAAGAAACGAGTCTCTGTTACTCGAACCAACCAAACGACAAACCAAACGACAAACGTAATACGATCGAATAGAAAAAAAAATATATCGCGTCGTCGACGACGACGATTCATTCGCCTTATTCGTCTATTTTTCATTACTGTACATGAACGCATCCCGGTGAAGATTTTCACGTTCGCGCATGCATTTGTTCATTAGGATGCGTTTCATTGCAGAGTTCGTTCAATGGGCGACCGAGTCCATTGTCCGTCCGTTTATTTTTATTTTTTTTATATAAACGAGCCAGGACCAATCGATCGAGGTTGGTTCTCGAGCTCGTTCGAATAATGGCGGATGATCATCGTCTCGATGGCGCGGTATTATTTTTTTTTTGTATTCGATTAATTAACGACAGACACGACAAACACGCGACACGCGACACACGATACACGAACGCAGGAGGAGGGGTCCAAGATAGCTAAAGCGATGACAAAAATTCGTGTACGTACGTTCTGCCCGTAGTGCCCCACATCTGCTAGCGCGCGCGCCTTCTCTTTTTTTCCTCTTTGTTTTTCTCTTTACCTGTTGAAAACAGGGAAAGAACCGACGATTTTATTCCGACGGGACGGGTATAATGGGTAGATAGTATGTAAGGCCGTTTAAACGGCGGTGGGGGTTTGGAAAGTTCACCGTCGGAAAAAAATTTCGTGGTTCTCTCGTTCCGTTCCTTTTCCATTTTTATTAACGCTACGAGAATTTTTTGGTGACTTGAATAAATTCTTCCGTTCGGAGGAAATGATGAATGATGATGATGAAGGATGAAGTGTTGGTAATCGGTCGGTGGCGGCGGCGGCGAGTACGGTATTTTTACTCGCTTCTGCTGGCTGTTTTTTTTTTTAAAGTTTTTTGGTACGCAAGTACTGCGGGAATAGGTTAGTAGGGTTCCCGAACCATTTTACTTTTTCCGTGCCGCTTTTTTGCACGGGCGTTTATTTTTTAGTTTTTAGGCATGTTTTTTTTTAAGATTTAAGGATTTTTTTTTTTTTTTTTAAGATAGGGACCATATAGACTAACGTAATATGCAAAGTTTTTTCCACAGGTAATTATGGAATGAGAAAAACCGGGAGCTTTAAAACTACGCTTGAAAACGTCCTTTTCTGGGGAACGTGAATGGCTTTAGTGGATAGGCGACCGGTTAAATGTTAACTAGCCGACGCGGAGTCCAGTAAGTATTTCGAACACCGCTGAATGGATAGTAAAATCTCATTTGACACCTAAAACACGATAGGTACACACCCACGCTCATTCCAAAATATTTATTTCTCCTTACACCATCAATCCAACCTTCGACTTATTTTTTTTCAATCTAATTTTTTGTTCAATTTTCGTATTCCTTTATCACCGTATGACGATCGAACGGTTCGGTCTTAGTCTCGATGAATCGATCGGAAAAGTGGAAACGCCGTAGGGGTGCGCATGTCCGAACATTAGGGCGTTCACCCGAAAGCCAAAGTCCAAGTTCCGATCGACGAGAGAAGGTCTTAGAGCGTGGATTTTTATCGGGGCTGGGCGGGTATATAAACTCCTTGGACGGAAGGATACATGCTTTCCAAGATCGCCCCAAAGTTCACAGGTGGGGATAGGACCGTCGCACTGAAAAAGGGGATTCACGAAGAAAAGGATTCGACTAGCCGAGTCGCCTTCGGACGTCATACGGTGTCTTTCCATCATAGCGATTAGATAAATAAACTAAAATTACACGGCGGTAGTCAGTTAGTCCTCGGAGAGATGCCTTCCTTTTCTTTCCGAGGGTGAAAATTTGTCCGAAGCGTTCGAAATAGCGTTAGGTTTGTCTAGCTCTTTAGTGAGTTAGTTCGTTAGTTAGATCTTCGGGTCGATCGTTTTTTTACCTCTCTCCTATCCTATCCCCAAAAAAAACATCGATCCGCGAGCGAGCCCAGTGGTTCGCTCGAACAATGGTTTTTTTCGAATCTGCCCGTACATATCTCGTATTTACGTGATCGATTGCGTATTTATGGTTATGTACGGGCGGGTTCCCTTTAAAAAATCCTTTCTCTTCTACTGAAATTTATTTTATTTTTCAAACCTATTCGGTTTACTCACGAACACTTACTTATACCCCAAACACACAGGTTTCGAACGCTGATGACGACAGATGCTCACGGGCTCCCTGTCATCGTACGTCCCCGTCGTGGAGCCCGGTAATATCTTGAGATTCCTCCCTCCGAAAGAAACGAGTCTCTGTTACTCGAACCAACCAAACGACAAACCAAACGACAAACGTAATACGATCGAATAGAAAAAAAAATATATCGCGTCGTCGACGACGACGATTCATTCGTCTTATTCGTCTATTTTTCATTACTGTACATGAACGCATCCCGGTGAAGATTTTCGCGTTCGCGCATGCATTTGTTCATTAGGATGCGTTTCATTGCAGAGTTCGTTCAATGGGCGACCGAGTCCATTGTCCGTCCGTTTATTTTTATTTTTTTTATATAAACGAGCCAGGACCAATCGATCGAGGTTGGTTCTCGAGCTCGTTCGAATAATGGCGGATGATCATCGTCTCGATGGCGCGGTATTATTTTTTTTTGTATTCGATTAATTAACGACAGACACGACAAACACGCGACACGCGACACACGATACACGAACGCAGGAGGAGGGGTTCAAGATAGCTAAAGCGATGACAAAAAGTTTGGTACGTACGTTCTGCCGTAGTGCCTCACTCTGCTAGCGCGCGCGCTTCTCTTTTTTTCTCTTTGTTTTCTCTTTTACTCTGTTGAAAAACCAGGGAAAGAACGACGATATTTATTTCCGACGGGACGGGATATGGGTAGATAGTATGTAGGCCGTTTAAACGGGCGGGTGGGGGTTTGGAAGTCACCGTCGGAAAGAAATATCGTGGTTCTCTCGTTCGTTCTTTTCATTTTTATTAACGATACGAGAATTTTTTGGTGACTTGAATAAATTCTTCCGTTCGGAGGAAATGATGATGATGATGATGATGATGAGTGTTGGTATCGGTCGGTGGCGGCGGCGGCGAGTACGGTATTTTTACTCGCTTCTGCTGCTGTTTTTTTTTTAAAGTTTTTGGTAACGCAGTACTGCGGGAATAGGTAGTAGGTTCCCGAACCATTTTACTTTTTCCGTGCCGCTTTTTAGCACGGGCGTTTATTTTTTAGTTTTTAAGGCATGTTTTTTTTAGATTTAAGGATTTTTTTTTTTTTTTTTTAGATTTGGGTCCATATAAATAACTAATGTAATATGCAAAGTTTTTTCCACAGGTAATTATGGAATGAGAAAACCGGGAGCTTTAAAAACTACGCTTGAAACGTTCCTTTTCTGGGAACGTGAATGGCTTAGTGGATAAGGCGACCGGTTACTGTTAACTAAGCGACGCGGAGTCCAGTAAGTATTTCGAACACCGCTGATGGATAGTAAAATCTCATTTGACACCTAAAACACGATAGGTACACACCCACGCTCATATCCAAATATTTATTTCTTCCTCTTTAAATCTATCCAAACCCTTCGACTATTTTTTTCAATCTATTTTGCTGTTCGCTCTTTCGTATTCCTTTATCACCGTATGACGATCGAACGGTTCGGTCTTAGTCTCGATGAATCGATCGGAAAAGTGGAAACGCCGTAGGGGTGCGCATGTCCGAACATTAGGGCGTTCACCCGAAAGCCAAAGTCCAAGTTCCGATCGACGAGAGAAGGTCTTAGAGCGTGGATTTTTATCGGGGCTGGGCGGGTATATAAACTCCTTGGACGGAAGGATACATGCTTTCCAAGATCGCCCCAAAGTTCACAGGTGGGGATAGGACCGTCGCACTGAAAAAGGGGATTCACGAAGAAAAGGATTCGACTAGCCGAGTCGCCTTCGGACGTCATACGGTGTCTTTCCATCATAGCGATTAGATAAATAAACTAAAATTACACGGCGGTAGTCAGTTAGTCCTCGGAGAGATGCCTTCCTTTTCTTTCCGAGGGTGAAAATTTGTCCGAAGCGTTCGAAATAGCGTTAGGTTTGTCTAGCTCTTTAGTGAGTTAGTTCGTTAGTTAGATCTTCGGGTCGATCGTTTTTTTACCTCTCTCCTATCCTATCCCCAAAAAAACATCGATCCGCGAGCGAGCCCAGTGGTTCGCTCGAACAATGGTTTTTTTCGAATCTGCCCGTACATATCTCGTATTTACGTGATCGATTGCGTATTTATGGTTATGTACGGGCGGGTTCCCTTTAAAAAATCCTTTCTCTTCTACTGAAATTTATTTTATTTTTCAAACCTATTCGGTTTACTCACGAACACTTACTTATACCCCAAACACACAGGTTTCGAACGCTGATGACGACAGATGCTCACGGGCTCCCTGTCATCGTACGTCCCCGTCGTGGAGCCCGGTAATATCTTGAGATTCCTCCCTCCGAAAGAAACGAGTCTCTGTTACTCGAACCAACCAAACGACAAACCAAACGACAAACGTAATACGATCGAATAGAAAAAAAAATATATCGCGTCGTCGACGACGACGATTCATTCGCCTTATTCGTCTATTTTTCATTACTGTACATGAACGTATCCCAGTGAAGATTTTCGCGTTCGCGCATGCATTTGTTCATTAGGATGCGTTTCATTGCAGAGTTCGTTCAATGGGCGAACGAGTCCATTGTCCGTCCTTTTATTTTTATTTTTTTTTATATAAACGAGCCGGGACCAATCGATCGAGGTTGGTTCTCGAGCTCGTTCGAATAATGGCGGATGATCATCGTCTCGATGGCGCGGTATTATTTTTTTTTGTATTCGATTAATTAACGACAGACACGACAAACACGCGACACGCGACACACGATACACGAACGCAGGAGGAGGGGTCGAAGATAGCTAAAGCGATGACAAAAAGTTTGGTACGTACGTTCCGCCGTAGTGCCTCACTCTGCTAGCGCGCGCGCTTCTCTTTTTTTCTCTTTGTTTTCTCTTTGTTTTCTCTTTTACTCTGTTGGAAAACCAGGGAAAGAACGACGATATTTATTTCCGACGGGACGGGATATGGGTAGATAGTATGTAGGCCGTTTAAACGGGCGGGTGGGGGTTTGGAAGTCACCGTCGGAAAGAAATATCGTGGTTCTCTCGTTCGTTCTTTTCATTTTTATTAACGATACGAGAATTTTTTGGTGACTTAAATAAATTCTTCCGTTCGGAGGAAATGATGATGATGATGATGAATTTTCACTCGCTTTTGCTGCTGCTGCTTTTTTTTAAGTTTTTGGTAACGCAGTACTGTGATGAAAAATAAAACTATATATTTTAAATTTTTTTTATTCAAACCTTTGTCGTAAACACAACTTTTGATTCTGCAGTGAATTGTTAGTAAAAAAAAGAATATATGTTATTTGAATATTTTTACATTGAAAAGTTAAAAAAGATGTGAAGATTTTTGAAAGTATTTAAAGTATTGCTTTGAGTCATTTATCATCCCGTTGAAAGGCGAAATATCCGTCATCCGCTTTTATTTTCTTATGCGGATTTTTTAATCCGTTTACTTTAACTTGTGAATCGGGCATTGTTTCATCGATGAGTGCTTGTAGTTGACGACGAAACCGCATCCATTTCTTCCCTTTATGTCGATTACAATAGCAATAAGGTCTGGCGCTATAAAATGAAAATTGACAAATGAACATTTTTAAAAAACGAGATAATGTAGAATATATATGGTCTAATTGGTGCTTTTTAACCGAGCCTGTCTCATATCTAACGAGATTATTGGAGAAGTTATTCTCATTCTCGTAATCCCACTCTGTTTGCAGTTTCCATTCGAACAATCTGCGATGTTTGAGGTCAAAATTTTCTCGACATTCGACGCCGGTAACTTCTTCAACGCCAGCAGCTAAAACGAGATTTTTTAGCATAAAAGAACTATTTATAATTTTTTCTGGTTCCAAACGATCATTAATCAGCGGAGGCGGATCGCATTGCTTGAGTAATCGTTCACAAAACGAAAAATGCAAAATTATTTCCAGTGTGGTGCTGGGACTGGCTTTATAGAGTAGGCGAATTAGCTTATCGAAATCGACCCTAATGATGCCACAATTGACGTCTAAGCATAAGCTGATTTTATTTATTGGGTCACGGGATGATAAAAAATCCCACATTTCTTCAAGGAAATCAAGATAATCCATTATTAATATTTTTGAATCTCCTTCTGGGAATTTTTTAAACTCAAATAGCGCATAATCATTATCTTTATTAAATAGTATACGCCTTTGACATTTTATTTGGAAGTCAATTACGTTCGGGAAAATTTCCCACAATTTAGGGATGTCGATTTTTCCTTCGTTGTCGTGCATATCCTCCATAATTAATTTTAGCGTTTCAATCTTGATTAATGGCCTCGCATTTCTAATCGCTCTATTAAAATTTACAAAGCTTTCTAGATTTAATATTAGGGTTTTCAAATGTTTATACCCGTTATTTAAACTACCAAAAAAATTAGCGCCGTCTTCGAGTATTTGGTCTCCCCGGAACGTAAATTTTATGGCGCTTGGAATCTTAAGCTTAAAATCATTGTAGGGCTCCTGCAGCAAATACTCGACTGGATTTGTCAGAAGGTTGGGATCCGCCCTTATTAATTTTTGGATCGTCACAAACTTATCCAGGTCGAGAACATTTCCATCGACGAGAATCTCTTTCTGCAGTTGGCGCCTCTCGGAGAGCAATGGGTATAAAACGTAGGAATAATAATATTTCCTTTCCAGTCCTATCCGATAGCTGCGATTCACTGACTTGAAGTTCTCACAACACCGAGCGGCTATTTATAAGCAAATTATAATAACGCAGGTATATATCGAAAAATAAAAATTAATAAAAAACGGGTATACAAATAAACAAGCAACATATTTAAATATTAATTATCAAATCAAATATTTTCAATATTAGAGTCTCAAAATAAGAAAATATCTTTAACCCAACGAATTCAATTTCCTTTCAGCCAATTCCAGTGATGAAAAAAACTCAGAATATAATCCATCGTTTTGCAGTCAAAACTACTCACTTCAAATTTGAAACCTTTCTTGTTTTTCGAAAGTCCTACGATATCGTCTATGATCTCGCTCGTTCCGACCTTCTCGCGTCGAAGCGTTAGGTCGTCAAAATTAAAAACGACGACGCTTCCATCATCATCACCATCTTCTTTTCCTTCTTTTATCATTCCTCTTCCGTTTCGAGATAGCCTCGTGAAAGATAATTTAAGCTTTTCCTCTTTTCGAAGTTTTCGAGCCACCAACGAAAGGGTTTGAAGATTTTTAAAAAAGGAAATCGCTGTCCGGTCGAAATCTTTCGTGCTTTCTTGAAATACGTTCTTCATTTTTTGAATTACGTGTTTCTCAAGCGCGGCGGTGGACGGAGGGTCTCGATGAATCTCGGAGATTATCAAATGTTTTATCTCCAACGATTTGATGAAACTTAAATTCTTGCTGCCTAGAATATAAAATTCGGCGTCGTCAAAAAATGTTAATCGGAGAATTTCCAGATTGGGAGTTATTTCTAAAATATTTTCGGTGGATTTCCTATTAGTGAACCGTATTGTCAGATCTTTTACCTTCGAGAAATCGTTGTGGAGCTGTGGGGATGTCAAACACTTCCTCGACTTTTCAAACATCACGTTCAATCCCTCCAAATCCAGTTTTTTGACGTTAGGAAAGCGGGCAGCGATACTCTTCATGTCCATCGAGCTTCGGATGACGGGATAAAACTCGCTTTGACCACTATACTCTATTACGTTTTCTTTAAGAATTTCCAAGTGCTCTATTTTTGGTAAATAAACGTTGATAGAAACGCAAAAAACCAGGTTTGGATATTGATATTCTTCGATGATTAACGTAATTGATTTCAAATTCGGGTATGCGTTTTTTAGGCGCTCAAAGACTAAAATGTAAGCCGACTTTTCGAACCCAGAATAGCGAAGAATCGGCAGTTTTACGGATTTTACGGTATCGTCCGTTCCTCCCTTCAAAACGATTGTAATTGTCTGCAAATAAATTTCAACCGCCGAAGTGTCATAAATATATTGTGAAGTATCCCCGAGCATCTTCTGGAAGTTAACTCGACTGTTTCCTTCTGCGCATATTCTTTTAAGATCCGGCACGACTAAATCGCTGCACATCTTCACAAAGATTGATATTTCTTTATTAAAGACAAAATCGAAAGTTTACGACTATTTGGGTACAGTCACTAGCAAAGGAGGGGTGGGTTGTTTCCTCTCAAGTATGCAATTTTATATACTGATTTTTTTTAATTAATTAAGTTAATTTTTTTTATTTATTAATTTTCATATATTTCTAATTCAATTGAAATAAAAATAGTAAGAGTACGAGAGATTTCCCTTCGAGTAGCTGCGGCACAACGATTTGAAGTTCCTCACAACACTAAACCAGTATTTATATGATTCACTCGCATTAAATTTTTTTTCGTATTCTTAGCAATTATAATTTTTCATATATAAATAATTCGTTCACCTAAAAACACAGTTGATTTTTTTAATTTCTAAATGAATTAAATAAACAAATAAATTTAATTTTTCTTGGCATATAAAAGAAGTTAAAAAAAATAAATATTTTAACATTACGTAACGTCTCTTCGGGATACCGTTTATAGATCCCGAAAAGAACTTTTTATTATACCGTAATTGTGATTGTATTCGGTGAAGAAATTATAGCAGCGCGACCTTAATCATTTTCTTGAACCGGAAATCGATAATTATTACTTCGAAATGGAAAAGAAGGTGAAAGCTTTACAAGATTTAGCGATGACGGCCGTTTTCGAAACATCGTCCCTCCGAGGTGCATTCAAAGTTTCGGATTCGAAAAAGTTCGAGGTATACAGTGATCTAATTATGAATCATTTGACTGAAAAATACGGGGCGAAGGATTAAATTTCAACCTCCTCTTACCGCTATTCGATTCAGCCGAAGAGAAAACCACCTCGGCGAGGTGTTTTTTAGACTTTCTTGAAAATGCGATGCAAAATCCTACAGGACGACCCGATCAATAGCCCTGACGTTGACCAAGCATATGGTCGAAGAAAGTTGTGCCGATGGTGTTCCTGCGGTTGCTAAAACCGCCGAAGTCGTTAGAACAATGGGAACCGGATATGAACGCTTAAATGTATGGGTTGTTCGTGAGATCAGCAGAAGACTTTTATAGAGTTAAACAATTTAAATGAAGATACCGAGCCAACAGCCATTATTTCGTGTTGAGAAGCTAGAACTTATTAACACGGGTACTAACCCTCTCACCAACGATGACTTATTCGAAATGTTAAAAAATATATTTCGATCTTGTTTCCAAATCTGAACGCGTTAAAACTAATATGCAGATGTCGCAAAATGGAGAAAAACAGAATTTTTCCAGCTAGGAAAAGTGGTTTTTCAAGACGAAGAAGATGGGAATTGGCCGGAACTTCATTTTTCGTTTTAAATGAATTAACTCTGGATTATAACAACATAACGGAAATGATCGAAATTTCATCACGGTTTAACTTACAAAAAATTGGAGTGCGTTTAAAACCATAAAACACCCGTCTACCAGTGTTGATTACAGGCTTGTAAAGAGAATTATGCTAAAACTGGGGTGAATACGTACGAATTGATTTTCAGTTTCTCTTCGGAAGAAGGAAATATTTCCCAGCTACCCTTATATTAGGTTGAAAGACACATTCCGTATGTGCGGAAATTGTTTAGCAAAAATTTATCCAAATTAGTCGTAGTTGTGGAAATCGAAAACAGAAGAATAATTGAATGGGAAATCAGTGTCCACAACCATTCCAAAAGCGAGTAAAATTATCGAAGGAGGAAAAAAAAGAAGCAGTGGGAGATGAATATCCCGATTATCAATCTCAGGGTTTATTACCAATGTTGCGATATAATTTTTCTGGAAACTTCTTTAACTAAAGATCGGGTGAAAAAAACGAAAAAATAGAAATACAGTTTTTTTGTCTCGCATGCAAAGGGATTTGGGCGGTTATGAAACTGTTTATGAGTCGGAATCAAGAAGAGCTTGGACAAATATGTCATTTTACACGAGGGTAAATCCATGGCGAAAGAAATAGAAAAAAAAAAGTAATCGATTACCTGGGATACCAAAAATTTTAGAAGCCGATTGCAAAGGAGTATAAGAAAGATCGACGGTTCCTTGGAATTGAATTTACCGAACGTTTGCCATTTCAATGCTATCCTTAAAAGAAACGAAAATCTTGATACCCTTTCGCCATTCCAATTTCAAAATTGTTTCGTGTTTGAGATTATCCTTATGACGAATATGCAGGAACTACGATTCAAAAAATGATTGCGGTTGTTTGAGTAATAAAATTATCGAAGCGTTTCCGAATTTAACTGGCTTGGAAATCAAACTAAATGATTATAATTTACGTGTGCCTGCCCATAATTACACAACGAAAAAGAAGTTGCTAAACTTTGTAATGCAAACAAATAACTATTTATGTACGCCTTACGGACAAAGTAGAGAAGATTACAGAAGGACACCATGTGATGAAAATAAAACCGCTTTAAAAAAATTGCTGGAATTAAAGATTGATTTTTCTGATGTTTTACTCGATTTATGTCGCGTGTCTCCAAACTTAGAAAATGTCGTAGCGTTCTTCGACTGGAAAGACTTCAATCCTTGCAGAATTTATAATTTTTTTTAAATTAATTCTTTCTCTAAAAGAGGGAAGTAGTAGAATTAATTTCGATAAATGCTTACTAAATAACGATAGGTATCTTACGTTTTTTGAGAATTGCTCTAAAGCCTATGCACGGAATCAATCTCAGCCAACTGTTAGAAAAACTCGTGGTGAAATATTCCGCCATGGTTAGAACTACAACGCTAGGAATCATTAGCTTGTCATTTTTATAAGGCGCTTGCACTAAATTTTCAAGCGAGGTTACGAGAGATGAAGGATCATTTTGTATTTCGCGTAGCGTTAAAAACTTATCCAGGTCGAGAAAGTTTCCATTGATGAGAAACGCCTTTTGCATATAATAGCTCTCGATGCGTTTTGGGCG
>JABUQX010048635.1:0-27500 GCA_015478945.1 Trachelipus rathkii | reverse complement strand
TGAAAATTGTTTATATTAATCCCAAAAAGCCCGAAAATCGATTGTCTTAGTATGTCCTAGGGCTATGCCCAGAATTCCACTCGGGTTAAAGTTTAATATTGTTTAATACAGTATAATAATATAAAATTTTTGGTTGTACCTAAATTTATTGTGCCCTATATGTGGCACATGTTAAAAATATTGAAAGAAAAAATTGTGCCATCTAAACCGGGGAACGAACTAAAGGGACTAAGTAATACTACACAAACTTGTGTCAAAAATTGTCACAAATCCCTTTATTACCTTAAAAATTTTGTGCCAATTTTGTGCAATGTTTCCAATAGGGTGTTTCCACACAAATTTGTGCCAAAACCAAATCCAAATAGTTCCTTAAAAAAATCATGATAATCGATGAGGTGAGGGGCAGCATGAAATGTGTGATAGCTCAGTATCTTCTGAATGTAGTTTACTAAACTCAAAAAAAGAGTGAGTGTTATAGAAAGAGGCATATCATTTTTTATCCCAAATGCTCTTATAGATTTGTTTCTTTTCTATACGGTACTTTATATTTTCCGATGAATTCAAAATCAGGTAATTCGAACCAGTCGTATCGTTTTATACACCACCGATGATGGAACATTTAAACTCTGGTTTGCCGTAGTTATTTTTTTTTTTTTGGTTTTTATTCGAAAAAAAGCTCGCTTAAGGAACGAAAAATTTATTTTGTCCCATCTTGTATATTTACCGAAAAATATTAATTTATTTAATTTTTTTAATGCATTATTCTTTTTTTAATTTCGTGCCACATTAAATATTTTTTTTTTACTTAAATCATTTTTTTATTTATGACCCTAAAATGTCAAAAAAAAATAAAAAATTGTAGTATTATTTTTCGGTAAATATACGAATCTCGCGCGAAGCGAATCAACGAAATAACGTTACTTTTACTTCTCGGGTAATCTCGAGTGAAGCGAAAGCACGAAATAGTATTTGCCTTTTTACTTCTCGGGAAATGATTTGCGAAATAAATTTTTCGTTCCTTATGCGAGTTTTTTTCGACTTAAGTGCAAATTCCGAAAATAAATTGACTTAAAAAAATTTGTGAATTATTTTCTTTCTTTTCAAGGTTTTTTTAGATTTTATCACTTAGAGCGTTCGAACTTATACTTAGCCCTTCGATTACCTCGACTGTATACATGACATTTCGACTTATATCAGTTCCCTTCCGAACCGTTACTATATCGGTTGAAGCGATAGCTAAGGTTGGAAATGGCCAAATTTAGTGCTAGGAATCAACAGTCTAAATCATACCAGAATAACCAAAGGTTTCAATAGTACAACATCGTAAGGACTACAAAAACTACAATTTTCACTTGCTAGGTCATACAGGTTGAGTATAAGCCTGTCAATATGGCATTTTTCACCGGGAATTTAAGGCTTAAATTCTTTGTTAATAAAGGGAACCATAAAATTTGTGCCAAAACCCATAATAAAATAGCACTAAAGGGAACGTTACCTGTGAATTTTGAAAAATCGTAGAAAAAAAATAATGGTCATACGTAAATTCAATTTAAATATATCAATTAGTTACGAACCTACTCTAAGGACTCATACTAGTTTAAGGCCTAAATTCCGTGGTTTTTTATTTCCTAAGGTGAAAAAATTTCTAAAGGGAACATCAATTTAAATTTTTGGGCCACAACGCCATAATACAAGGGAACGGTTTTTGTTAATCACCTTACGCAAAAGGGGGAACACAAGGTTTTTTCCGGAAATTTTGAAACTTGTCCCAGGAATCCCCTGTACCCCCGCAAACTAGTGAGGAGTACCTAAGGAGGGAACGGTTTTTTGTTCCACCACCTTACGCAAAGGGTTATTGAAGTTTTCGGTTTCCCCCCGACCAGAATAAAAAAAACAAAAATTTTCTTTTTTTTTTGTGGGGTGGACTCCTAAAATCCAGTAATTAAGGGCGTAATAAGCCCTCTCCAGCTGCTTTTAGTGTTACGATATCCGAAGCGCTTCAAAAAAAAATTACGACAGATCGCAAAGGCGACTCGCAGTTTCGATCTATTACTTCGTTAAAACACGCTTAACCTTAACGTAAGATATTTCAATGGAAAATGTAAAAAAAATTTTTTTGGATTTGTTTGGTTATTTATTATATTTCTCGAAAAGTACGAAACAGTTACGTGAAACTAATTACATTTTTAAGCGAAATTTATATTTCATGAAAGCTATAAAAGAAATTGATTTTAATGGTTTATTTTTATTTTTTTACTTGAAAACTACGATAGCTACAAGAAAACTAATAAAATTCGTGGAATCGGCGTATCAAATGTGTATGGGAAATGGCAAAAAAAATATTTTTTTTGATTTTTTGGGTTATTTATTTTATATTTCAAAAACTACGATAGCTACAAGAAAAATAGAAATATTCTTGGAATCAGCGTATGATTGCTTGGTGATTCTACAAATCATGTTAGTTTTCTTGTTGCTATCGTAGTTTTTGAGATCTAAAAAAATAACCCAATTATAATAAAAAAATTTTTTGGGCCATTTTCCATACACATCTGCTACGCGGATTCCACTAACGTTATTAGTTTTCTTGTAGCTATCGTAGTTTTCTAGGAAAAAAATAAATAACCAAAATAATCAAAAAATTTTTTTTTCCATTTTCAGAACAATTATCGTACGCTGATTCCACGAATGTTATAAGTTTTCTTGTATCTATCGTACTTTTCGAGAAAAAAATAAATAACCAAAAAAATCAAAAAATTTTGTAGTCTATTTTAAATACAACAATCTTACGCTGATTCCACGAATGATATTAGTTTTCTTGTAGCTATCGTAATTTTCGAAAAAAAATAACAAAAAATAAAAAAATTTACATTTTAATTACAAATATCTTACGCTGATTCCATGAATGTTATCAGTTTCCTTGTAGCTATCGTAGTTTTCGAATAAAAAAATAAATAACTCAAAAAATAAAAAAAAAATCCATTTTAAATAGAAATATCTTCATCACTGACAAACCTTCAATGTTGTGTAAAGTTTTCTTGTAGCTTATCGTAGTTTTCGAGAGAAAAAAATAAATAAATCTAAATTTTTTTTTCTATTTTTAGAACAAATATCTTACGCTGATTCCACGAATGTTATTAGTTTTCTTGTAGACATTCCTCGTTACTTTCCGGGGGTGTCAGGTTGACACGAAATAACGTTACTTTGTACTTCTCGGGAGATTGAACAAAATAAAATTTTCGTTCCTTAAGCGAGTTAATTTCTAATGAAACAAAAAAAAATATTTTGGAGTCTAGGACTTCGCTAAGCCCCGAAAGATTAAACGTGTCGTCACGAGGTAATAGATCGAAACTGCGGTCGCCTATCGCGATCCGTCGATCAGTATTCGAAGCTGATTCAGATAATCTTATTATTATTATATATATTTTTTTAATTTACTCTCCCATAAAACACCATCTTCTTTAACAAACCATTTTCAATGGGTGACTAAAAAAAAGTAAAAATAATATTTTTTTTTTTCGATAAGTACCTTACACGACACCCATTTCACTCGGAAACGTCGTTGTTAAATAATCTCGAGAGACTAAAAGCGAGTGAAAGGGGCTTAGACTCACCTCGTTACTTTCCAGGGGTGCCCGGTTGGCACGAAATAACGTTACTTTGTACTTCTCGGGAGATTGAGCAAAATAAAATTTTTGTTCCTTAAGCGAGTTCTTTTCTAATTAAACAAAAAAAGTTATTATGGAGTCTAGGACTTCGCAAAGCCCCTTAAGGTTAAGCTTGTCGTAACGAAGTAACAGAAAACTGCGGTCGCCTATCTCGATGCGTCGATCAGTTTTCGAAATGGCTTTAGATAATCTTATTATTCTATTTTTTTTAATTTACGTTATATAATACGTGAGTACCTGATCATCAATTCTTTATAGACTTTGATTCCGTAATTATTTTTTTTGGTTTTCCTCGAAATAAAGGGTCGCTTAAGGAATGAAAATTATATTTTGCACCATCTCCCGAGAAATAAAAAGTAACGCTATTTCTCGCTTTCGCCAAAAAAAATCTTTTTTTTAACTAAAGGATAAAAAATGAAACAAGACAAAATATTTTATTAGCAGAAAAAAATAAAAAAGGAAGCGTGAGAGTAGGGTTGATATTTTTGGCCTTTTTTTCATCGATTCGTTAAAAATAGGCGTAAAAATAACGGTAAATCACTAAGGGGGGGATGGGGTTTTATATATAATAGGGGTAAAGATTTAATGAGGTCTCGGTCTTTAAAAGGGGGCTAAAAACACGGCCACCCTAAAGAAAAGGCGCGAATTTTTAACCCTACTTTGCGACTAGAGTGCGGCGCCCGAGAAGTAGAAATCCTCAAAATTTGCTACCTTCTAGCTTACCTACCGATACAGACAGCTCAACCCACCGCGCCTAAGCGCGAGGACCGTCCGTTTACGGAATTGTTGACACCACTACCCGAGAAAACGATGGTGAGCGAATTCCCGTTAGAACAGAGGGCAGGAGCTCTCCCTCGAAAATCGAAAGGTCTTTAGGATCTCATCATCGGGTCTAGGGCCTTGCCATGGCTCGGAACGTCGTCCGCAATCGAAAAAATACTCAAGTTACCTGATCATCAATTCTTTATAGACTTTGATCCCGTATTACTTTTTTTTTGGTTTTTTTCTCGAAAAAAACCTACGCTTAAGGAACGAAAAATTTATTTTGCACCATCTCCCGAGAAGTAAAAAAGTAACGTATTTCGTGCTTATTTGCTTATAATAATAATTCGTTATGCCCAAAAAATAATAATATTTTAATTTTGGTTTAATATGCCGATTATTCTTTTTTTTTTTTAATTTAGTCTCCCATAAAATATATTTTCTGTTATTTAAATCATTTTTTAGGGTGTCTAATAAAAAAATTAAAAATAGTAGTCTAAGTGCTAAGTCGAAAGGTCTAAGTATAAGTCGAAGGTTCTAAGTGCTAAAATCGAAAGGTCTAATGCTAAGTCGAAGGTCTAAGTATCAAGTCGAAGGTCTAAGTGCTAAAATCTAAAAATTTCTCAAAGAAAAATAATACACAAAAATTTTTTTTAAGTCAAATTATTCATCCAAATTTTAACTTACACCTTCGACTTATATCAGTTCCCCGATCAGGCGTCCACTATATGACGTCATAATCGGATTGAAGATGGTTTTAGCTTAGGTAACTGGTATTTAAAGCGTTCAGCCGCTTTTGCGAATCCCGTAAGGCGAACACTATACTATAGGGACGTTTCGAAGGGAACCGAAAAAACGATCTAACTTGATCGCGCGCAACACCTTTTAAGGTATAACTATCAACTTCAACCCCATATAGTGACGTCTCAACGGAAACTTAAAAGTCAAAGGTCTAAGTGTGAAAATCTAAAACATCCCAGAGAAAATAGAAAATAATTCCCCAAAAAATTTTAAGTCGAAATTAATTTTCGGAATTTGCACTTAGATTTTCGACTTATATTAGTTCAACAAACAAACGAACGAACAGTCAGAGAAATAAGAAGTCGAAGGTCTATGTGCTAAGTCGAAGGTCTAAGTGCTAGCGAAGGTCTAAGTAATAAGTCGAGGTCTAAGTATAAGTCGAAGGTCTAAGTGCTAAAATCTTAAAAAATTTCTCAAGAAGAAAATAATACACAAAATTTTTTTAAGTCCAAATTATTTTTCGGCGAATTTGCACTTACACCTTCGAACTTATATCAGTTCCAGATCAGGCGTCACTTGATGACTATATGACGTAATAATCGGATTGAAGATAGTTTTACACTTAGGTAACGGTATTTGAAAGCGTTCAGTCGCTTTTTCGATTCCCGTAAGGTGAACACTATACTATCAGTGACGTTTCGAAAGGGAACCGAAAAACGATCTAACTTGAACGCGCAACACCTTTTAAGGTATAAACCTCATCACTTCACCCCAATATAGTGACGTTGCAACGGGAACTGATATAAGTCAAGGTCTAAGTGTGAAAATCTGAAAAAATCACAGAGAAAATAATTTCAGAAAAAATTTTAAGTCGAAATTATTTTTCGGAATTTGCACTTAGACCTTCGACTTATATTAGTTCAACAAACAAACGAACGAACAGTCAGAGATATAAGTCGAAGGTCTAAGTGCAAAAAACTCGAAAAACTACGATAGCTACAAGAAAACTATTAACATTCGTGGAATCAGCGTAATATATTTGTTCTAAAAATGGAAAAAAAATTTTTTTTATTTTTTTGGTTATTTGTTTTTTTTTCTCAAAAACTACGATAGCTACAAAAAAAATAATAACCTATTTGGAATCAGCGTAAGAAATTTGTTTTAAAAATGGAAAAACAATAGTTCCTTGTACCTATCGTAGTTTTTCGAGAAAAATATAAAATAAATACCCCACAAAATACTAACCCAATTTTCAATATTTTCAGAATCACTTCACTATATTCCACGAGTGTTATTAGTTTTCTTGTAGCTATCGTAGTTTTCGAGAAAAAAAATAAAATAGCCCCAAAAAATCAAAAAAATTTTTTTGTAATTTTTAGAACAATTTTCTTACGCTGATTCCACGAAACTTGTCTATAAATTTCATTATGTTGCTTTAAGCTGGTAGCAAGAAAACAAGCCTCAAAATTACCAATTTCAGGAACCCTACGCTAAGGTGGTAACACAAAAAAACGTTCCCTTTATTATGGGTTTGTGCCAAATTTTTTATTTGAATGTTCCCTTTAGAATTTTTTTCCACCGATAATAAAAAAAAACACGGAATTTAGGCCATAAACTAGCACGCCTATGTTAAAGATGCCATGTTGCCTTGTTTATATTTTCAAAACTTTATGACAAAGCTTTTTGAAACTATGTCTTCTTGTAGTCCTTACTACGTTGTACTATTTGTAATTCTACGTACGATAGATTTTTATTTATTTAGTATCAAATTGGCCATTTCCGACCATCAAAAAAGAGTACGTATAATAACATAAATTTTAATTTTTGGAATAGTTTACAACAGATTCTAAAAAATGTATTAACTCATTTATTAGTTGAAAACTTTCAATAACTCCAGGAATAATTTTGGCCGATATCGTAAACCTAAAATCGGTCCGTAGGGTTCGCTTTAGGTACTTCCAATCATTAGTTTTGCGGGGGTACAGAGGGTTCCTGGGACAAGTTTCAAAATTTTCGGAAAAAACCCTAAGTGTTCCCCCTTTGCGTAAGGTGATGGAACAAAAAATTGTTTCCTTTATTATGGGTTTGAGCCATAAATTTTAATTGATCGTTTCCTTTTGAAATTTTTTCAACCAGATATAAAAAAAACCAAAGATTTTGGGCCGTAAATTAGCACGCCTCCTTACCAGAAGGTCATAACTAATTGATAGATTGAAATTGCATTTACCTATTACCATTATTTTTTTTTCTACGAATTTTTAAAATTCAGAAGGTAACGTTCCCTTTAGTGCGATTTTATTATGCGTTTTGGCACAAATTTGATCTTCTTGTTCCCTTTATTAACAAAGAATTTAGGCCGAAATTTTCTGGTGAAAGATGCCATATTGACAGGCTTATATTTTCAAACCTGTGTGACCTAACAAGTTAAAATTGTAGTTTATCGAAAATCGAAAGGTCTTTAGGATCTCATCATCGGGTCTAGGGCTTTTCCATGGCTCGGAACGTCGTCCGCAATCGAAAAAATACTCAAGTTACCTGAACATCAATTCTTTCTAGACTTTGATCCCGTAATTACTTTTTTTTGGTTTTTCTCTAAAAAAAACTCGCTTAAGGAACGAAAAATTTATTTTGCACCATCTCACGAGAAGTAAAAAGTAACGTTATTTCGTGCTTTTGCTTCCCGCGAAATTCGTATATTTGCAAAAAAATAATATTTTTTTAATTTTGTTTAATATGCGATTATTCTTTTTTTTTAATTTAGTCTCCCATAAAATATCATTTTCTTTATTAAATCATTTTTTAGGGTGTCTAAATTAAAAAAATTAAAAATAGTAATAAATTTTTTATTTTTCGGTAAATATACGAATCTCGCGCTAAGCGAAAGCACGAAATAACGTTACTTTTTACTTCTCAAGAGATGGTACAAAATAAATTTTCGTTCCATAAGCGAGTTTTTTTAAAGAAAACCCAAAAAAATAATTACGAAATCTATAAAGAATTGATATTCAGGTACTTACGTGTTATATAATTGTTTTTTTTTCCTTTGTTCTTAATTTTTCTTATTCTTAATTCTTAATTATTAATCGGTAGATACAAGGCGGAAGGGGTCGGAGAGAAAGAAGAAAGAAAGGGAGGAAAAAATATTTTCGCGCGTTGCGACGTGCGCGTGTACCTATCGTATGGTTCGTGTTTTCGTACCTGCGGGAAGAAAGTCGGCGTATTAGTTAAACGGTCCCTAAATCTAAAAAATATTCCTTAAAACTAAAAAATATTCCTTAAATTTAAAATAAATATATTCATTAAAACTAAGAAAAAATGTATTCCTTTAACACTAAAAAACAACACCAGACTTAAAACTAAAAAAAAATAAAAGTGAGAACAACGGGACGGACGAAACCTCGACAAAAAAGTAAAAGGTGGTGGCCGGCCCCCTTTTTCCGTCCGCGGTACCGCGTTCGTTCGTTACCAAAAAAAATTCTACAAAAACTTGCTCGCTTTTTCAGATTAACGTTAATAAGAAAGAGCGAACCGACCGACCGCGACATTTCTTTCCGAAGACTCGAAAAACCCAACTACCTTTCCTGTCCGGAAAGAAAGGTCGTCAGTCGGTCGGTCCTTCGTTCGATTTGTTATTAACGTTAAAAAATATAACGCGTCGGCCCACCGGCCGTTATTCTTCTTCGTAAAGAGGGCGTCCCCTTTTTACCGAGCCGATAATAACTAGCCGTGGGCGAACGACGCTTCGTCATCGCTTTAGCTACCTTCGATCCCTCCCTTCGGTGTTCGTGATGTGTTGGAAAAATAAGTAGAATCGAATAGAAGAATATAGACGCGAAAACGAAACGATGTACGGACGTACGCGTAAAGGAACCGGAGAACCGACCTCGATCGATCGCTTCGTTCTCGGTCGCATAAAAAAATAAAATATAAAACGCGCGTAGACTCGGTCGTCTATTACATATAACGCATCACGGTAAACAAACGAGCGCGAGAATCTTCACCGAGATGCGTCAATGTAAATCGCGTCGTCGGTGGTTGTCGGATGAAACTTTTTCCTTTACGCGATACGTAAGCGAACCGCCCGAAATCGCGTTATATTATTCTATTCGATTTGATCCTTTAGAGGAAGGAAGAAAAGAGCAGTGTGGGAGGGATCGAAAGGCATTCCCGGGCTCCACGACGGGGACGTACGATGACAGGGAGCCCGTGAGAAGTCCGTCCGGACCGGCGTTCGAAACCTGTTTCGTCTGAGGTAGAGGTGTGCGCGCGAGTGCGACCGTATAGGTCGAAAAAAATTAGATTTCAGTCGAAGAAGGGAAAGCTTTTAAAGAGTGTGTGAGGAAGAAAAATTGCGTCCAAGCGAACCCCTGGGCTCGCTCGCGGATCTTCGGATAGGATAGGCGAGAGGTAAAAAAAAAAAAAAGCTACTCGATCCGCCGATTAATCAATCTAACTAGCTAGCTAGCTAGCTAACTAACGCTATTTCGAACGACGCCTAGGACGAATTCTCACCCTCGGAAGCTTCTTCTCATCCGAGGACTGACTGACTGACAAACAACTGACTAACCGCGTTTCGTTACGTTAAAAAGACGCCATCTGACGCTCCGAATCCGTTGATCGGGGCGGCGAGCTATTGTGATAATCCACCGCCGGTACGTCCGCTCAACCCACCACGCCCAAGCGCGAGGACCGTTCACGGAACTGGTGACTCCACTACACAAGGGAACGATGGTGATGGCACGTCCCGTAAGATCAGAGCACAGGAGCTCGCCCTCAAAGATCGAAAGGTCTTTAAGATCTCATCATCGGGTCTAGGCCGAGCCGCGGTTCGGAACGTCATCCGGAATCGTAAAAATAGGCGATAGAGAAATACAGGCCGGTAGATACAGGTCGGAAGGGGTCGGAGAGAACGAAGAAAGAAAGGGAGGAAAAAATATTTTCGCGTGGTGGTGCGAGGTGCTCGTGTACCTATCTTGTGGTTCGTATTTTTGTACCTGCGGGAAGAAAGATCGCGTATTAGTTAAAAGGTCCCTAAATCTAAAAAAATATTTCCTAAACCTTAAAAAAAACCATATACGACTTAAAACTAAAAAAAAATCCAAAAAAAAAAGGACGGACAAAAAAACGACAAGAAGGGAAAAGGGGGGCTGACCACCTTTTTTAGCCGTACCGTACCTAATTCCTTACCAAAAAAATCGGCGAGTAAAATACCGTACTCACAAACACTTTTTGATGGCTACTCGACTAACTGGATTAAGCATTTAAATTATGTCATCGATGAAGCATATATCAGGCTAAAAAAAAAAGGAACGCGAGAAAAGGAAACTGAAGCGCGCGAAGAACACCCGACCTAAAAAATACGCCTTAAAACTAAAAGTAAAAATGCGCGCGAACAAAAACTGAACGAACGAAACAAAAAGGTAAAAGGGCCCACCTTTTTCCGCAGTACCGCGTTACAAAAAAATCGGCGAGTAAAGTACCTACCGTATTCGCCGACGCTCATTTCTTCCTTACCGCGAGAAACGAATTCCTTATCTACTTATTCACCCAAAACCTTTTAACGTTAATAAAAAAGAAGAACAAACTAACGAACCACGAAACCACCACCGCTTTAAACGGCCTTCCCAATCTCGTCGAAAAGAAACATCATCGTTCTTTTGTTCGTTCGATAGATTATTAACGTTAAAAACATACGTCGAATGTTATTCTTCTTCGTAAAGAGGGCGTCCCCTTTTTACGAAACTCTGTCGCCGTCAAAGCTAGTTAGCCAACTGCGCTGCGACAAAATCGAGAGATAAAGAGAGGAAAGAAAAGCCAACGGAAATCGAGAAAGCGAGATGAAAAACCAAAGGAGGGTGCGCGCTTGGGCCGTACGACTGAACGTACGCTCTTACCCAATTTTTGTTGTCATCGCTTTAGCTATCTTCGATCCCTTCCGTGTTTGTGAATGATTTTCTTTATTTTAATGAAAAAATTGAATCAATCGAATAGAAAAATATAAACGTAATAACGAAAAGATTAAGGAATATTTGCATAAAGGATCTGGAGAACCAACCTCGATCGATTCGCTCCAGTTCCATCATAAAAAAAAAATAAGAATGCAATATAACTCATCTTCGTAAACAAATGCGCGTTGCGTAAATCTTCACATAGATGAATTAATATATACATTGTTACATTTGATGAAACTTTTTCTTTATGCGATACGCGAATCTCTCGAAATTACGATATATATTATTCTATTCGATTTTTAATGAAAAGAGGGGAGGGAAAATGTGATAAGGTGTGGCGTGGTGTTTCGAAAGGATCGAAAGATATTCCCAGGCTCCACGACGGGGACGTACGATGACAGGGAGCCCGTAAACGATGTTATATATTTTTAAAAATTTTAAAGTAAATTGAATATAATTTGTCGATTAATCAAAGCTTTAATTAAATTGGAATGTTTTAATTTTTTAAAGTTGTTTTGGCTTAGCAATCACGACGAAGCATCGTGATGCAAAAATTTCGCAGTAATTAAAACATTTTTGATAAAATCTCTACAGACCCCTCGTTTCTTACTTCCGATGTATTTTGATTCCGTAATTATTATTTTTTTTTTCAGAAAAAAACTCGCTTAAGGAACTGAAAAATTTATTTTGCACCATCTCCGAGAAGTTAAAAAGTAACGTTATTTAGTGCCCCGAGTGAACGCGAGATTTCGTATATTTACCAAAAATATTTAATTTTTTAATTTTCTTTAATGCAATAATTCTTTTTTTAATTTAGTCTCCCATAAAATACCATTTTCCTTATTAAATAATTTTTAGGGTGACCAAATTAAAAAATTAAAAATAGTAATAATAAATTATTATTTTTCGGTAAATATGCGAATCTCGCGTGAAGCGAAAGCACGAAATAACGTTACTTTTTACCTCTCGGGTTATGGGGGAAAATAAATTTTTCGTTCCTTAAGCGAGTTTTTTTTTGAAAACAAAAAAATAATAGTTACGGAATCAAAGTCTATATAGAATTGATATTCAGGTAGGAAAGAAGATTTGAAATTATTTTTTTGAATTTTGAATTAGATCTTCGAGTTATAAAAGGTCCCTAAGAAATGTTACTTAATCGCTTTAACGAAAGTTTAAGCTTAAGAAAATGGTACTTGAGAGCGTTCAGCCGCTTTCGCGATTCCCGTAAGGCGACACTACGAAAGCGACCGTGAATATCGCAGTATAGATGACGTGCGAGCGCGCATTAAATTGATTGATTTGCTATAATTGTTAATAAACATAAACTGATTTTTTATATAACAAAAAATTAAAATATTCCAATTCAATTAAATTTTTTTCCACAACTTATATTCGAAACACGTTTGCTTAGATTATCAACCAAAATATATGTAATTAACTTACCAATAACAAAATTAGACACGAAGATGTGGCGACGCGGCGTTGCACCATCCCCGTACACGGCAATAACCCCGCGAGTGGCTTCGGTCGGCGGCCTTCGCGCCTCGGTGGAACGCGAACAGTAGATGGTCTCGAAATGCTCAATTACAACGATCTGAAAAAAATAAAAGAATTTACTACCTATATCGGTTGTTTCCTAAGCGAAAAGACGGGCCATGTGGTGCCCAGCGCTAATACGTAATGCCGCGATATAAGGTCACCCTTGGTTCTCGAAGGTCGGAACTTTACGACACCACGGATTTCCATCATTCAAAATTAATATGAAAAAACTATTTCGATTTACACGACACCGATATAACATCCCAGTACAATGCCCTAGGAATTTCTCGCTTAGGTAGCTCACTTAAAATGGAACGATTGTGAAAAACGGTGGTCCAACATATCGATATTAACTCGAAAACGGTAAGAGATGGATACTTCTATCACTCATATTCATTTTTTATTGTTATAAGGAGTTTTTATATAGTTTTCGATCCAATTATTCGTGAACAACGCCCTAGGAATTTTTCGCTTAGGTAGCGCACTTGAAATTCTCTCACAATGAAGATAAAAAAACTTCGCAGCCCTCGATTTTAAACCCGCCTAACAATTCGCAAACGCTGCTAATTCAAAATATGAAGGATAGAAGTTACTATCTCTTACCGTTTACTCGAGCTAATATCGATATGTCGTACCACCGTTTAACGCGCTTGTTCCATTTTCAGCACGCTACCTTAGCGAAAATTTCCTACGTAATTTAGGATTTTGTTCAAAAATGTTAAAATACTTTTTTTCAAATGCGAATAGCGCGGCCATGCGAAGCGCAGTAATCACGTCAATTATTAAAATATTACCTTTGTATTTGGTCGTATGTTCTGTTCGCCTAAGAAGCACCTCGTTGTGCGTTTAAATTAACTATGACAATCTTGCAGCGAAAACTCTCTCTTTTATAGCCGAAAAGTGCTACGTCAGATTAATTTGTTATGATTATTATGCAAAAAGTATTTCGAAAAACAAAATATTCCAATTTAAATAATTTAAGAAAAAATAAACCATTGTTCTATTTTAATTAGATTTTGCTTAGCTGACACATTATTTTCAAAATACATTTTAAAAGCTTGAATTTTTTTGATTATTAAGGTCCAAACCATATTAAAAAAAACAAAAATCCCAATTTAAATAGGTTTTGCATAGGTGACAAATTCTACAGAAAAATATATTTTTTTTTTTCAAAACTATTTTTTGACTATTAAGCAAAAGACATTATTACTTAGGCAAAATATTTCCAATGTTAATTTAAATTGTGGCTTAGGTGGCAAAAAGCATTGCGTAAATAACAAAACATTCCACATTTTATTATTTAAATAAAGGTAGGTGTTAATATTTTAATTAGAATATTGTTTACTTACATTATGGAATTTGAAAATAAATTTTAAGAATGCTTGATTTTTTTGATTAATAAGGCAAAACATATTTAAGAAAAACAAATATCGCAATTTAATAAAATTTTGCTTAGTTGACAAATTAAATTGCAAATATATATTTTGAAACTTTATTTTTTTGACTATTAAGCAAAACAATATTATTTAGCAATAATATTTCAATTTAATTAAATTTTGCATAATTGACGCTTTATTTATTTTTGATTATTAAGCACAATATAATTTAAATAAAAAAAATATTCAAATTTTATTTTATTTTGCTGAATCAACGAATTAAATCTGTTGCATCATGCTTCGAAAGACATAGACTGCAAAATAATTTTTTCGTTCCTTAAGCGAGTTTTTTTTTATAAAGAAACCAAAAAAAAAACAATTACGCGACGCATCGAGATAGGCGATCGCAGTTTTCTGTTACTTCGTTACCTCACGCTTAACCTTACGGGGCTTCGCGAAGTCCTAGACTCCATAATAATTTTTTTTGTTACATTAGAAAATAACTCGCTTAAGGAACGAAAATTTTATTTTGCTCAATCTCCCGAGAAGTACAAAGAAACGTTATTTCGTGCCAACCTGACACCCTCGGAAAGTAACGAGGGGCGTCTAAGCACCTTACATTCGCTTTTGGTCTCTCGAGATTATTTAACAACGACGTTTCCGAGTGAAATGGGTGTCGTGTAAGGTACTTATCGAAAAAATTTTATTATTTTTTTTATTTTTTTTTTAATTTAGTAACCGCTAGAAAATGATTTGTTAAAGAAGATGGTGTTTTATGGAAGAGTAAATTAAACAAAATAATAATAGTATATAGAAGATGAAGCGGCTTCGAAAACTGATCGACGGATCGCGATAGTCAACAGCGGTTTCGATCTATTACTTCTTTACGACACGTTTAAACTTACGGGGCTTCGCGAAGTCATAGACTCCGTAAAAAAAAAAATTTAGTTTCATTAGAAAATAACTCGCTTAGGGAACGAAAATTTTATTTTGCTCAATCTCCCTAAAAGTACAAAGTAACGTTATTTCGTGCCAACCTTACACCCCCGGAAAGTAACGAGGAACGTCTAAGCACCTTACGTTCGCTTTTAGTCTCTCGAGATTATTTAACAACGACGTTTCTGAGTGAAATAAGTGTCGTGTTAGGTTAGCTTATGCGAACACACACTTTCATAACTATAATTTTTTTTAATTAAGTCGATCTTTCTTAGAGTTGTTTTTTATAGTCAACGGCGTTATTCATCACCTAAATAAATTTTATTCGCAACACTTTTAGCACTTTGTCAAAAAAATAGTTACCGAAAACCGAACGATTTCCTAAAATTGAAAACAGTATTTGTCGGAATTTAATTTTTAGAACATTTAAACGCGCTATTCTCTTGAGAGATGTTTATAAATTTGACTCTCTCAGCTAATAAGTTTGTGTTGAAACGTGACCTCTCTTCTTCGGCGATCGCTTCTTATATAGTCATCTCGCTGTCTTAAAAAAACACATCGCTTAAGGAACGAAAATTATGGTGCGATCCTTCTCCGAAAGTAAAAAGTAACGGCTATTTTTTTGCGCTTTGCTTCGCACGAGAGTTCGTATATTTTACCGAAAATTACTAATCTATTAATTACCATATTTAGTCTTTCGCTTCAGTCACCTAAAAAATGAGTTTAATGGAAAAGAGCGGGAATTTTAATGGGAGACTAAATTAGAAAGAAAAATTGCAGTCGTGGACCAGTATAGTTTTTAATCGAACACTTAAAAGAATTACCTTTCAAAAAATAGTTACCCGAAACGACGATTTTTAAAATTGAAAATAATATTTCGGAATTTAATTTTGATACGGAAACGCGCGTTGTTTCATTGAGAAAAGTTTTAAAAACTCTATCAGCTAAACTTAAAAATATCTGACTGCGCTCTTCGCGATCGCTTTTTTATAGTCCATCTCATCTTGTCTTAAAAAAACTTGGCTTAAGGAACGAAAAATTATTTTGCACATCTCCGAGAAGTAAAAAGTAACGTGTTATTTTTTCGCGCGTGTCCGCCAGTCAGATGATTCATATATTTTACCGATAAAAAAATACTTTTATTACCGCAATTGTGAGTTTTTTCAGTTAATCTGCTCAAGATATTAAAAGAAGACGGTATTCATGGAAGGCTAATTAAAAAAAGAAAAATTGCCATTGTGGACACCATATAGTGAGGTTTCTTGTTAAAACTGATTACAGAATCGAAGATTCTAAAGTGGTAAAATCTGAAACCCCAAAGAAATTATACAACAAAATTTAAGTCAAAATTATTTTTGCAGAATTGCATTAGACTTCGACTTATATTAGTCCCCGATGAGGCGTCACTATATGACTTCATAATCAAATTGAAGAAAACTTAAGCTTAACAAATGGTACTCGAAAGCGTTCAGCCGCTTTTGCGATTCTCGTAAGGCGACACTATAGTATAGTGTTTTCGAAGGGAACCGAAAACCGACCTAACGTGCACGGGCGACACCTTTTAGGGAAAACATCCCTTCAACCCGATTAGTGATCGTTCAGGAAGGGAACGATATAAGTCTGAAGTCTAAGTGCGAAATGCTAATAAAAATTTCATGAAAAAATAAAATAATATTCACCAAGCAAAATTTTTAAATTCGGAATTTGCATCATAAGACGCCTTCGGGAGCTTAGATAGTTCCCGATGAGTGGCGTCACTATATAACGTCATAAATGCGGTTTTGAAGAATACTTTAACTTAACAAATTGGTATCGAAGCGTTCAGCCCCTTTTTGCGATTCCCGTAAGGCGACAGTATATTATAGTGACTTTTCGAAGGAACCGAAAACGACCTAACTGCTCGGGACACCTTTAGGGATAAACTATCGCTGCAACCCGATATAGTGACGTCAGGAAGGGAACTGTATATAGTAGGCGAAGGCTAAGTGCGAAAATCTAAAAAAAAATCATGAAAAAGATAGAAATAACAATTCACAAAATTTTTTTTAAGTTTCGGAATTTGCACTTAGACTCTCGACTTATATTAGTTCAACGATGAGGCGTCACTATATGACGTCATATCGGTTTGAAGATACTTTAAGCGAACAAAAGTGACTCGAAAGCGTCAGCCGCACTTTTTGTCGAATTCCGTAAGGCGACACTTATTATAGTGAATTTCGAAAGGGAACCGTTAAATCACCGTAACTGCTTGGCGCGACACCTTTTAGGGATATACTATCGCTTCAACCCGCTTCAACCCGATATAGAAGGGAATTGATATAAGTCGAAGGAACTTGATATAAGTCAAAGGTCTAAGTATAAGTCGAAGGTCTAGAGTGCTAAGTCGAAGTGTCCTAAGTGCTGAAGTCGAAGGCTAAAGTGCTAAGTCCGAAGGTCTAAAGTGCGAAGTCGAAGGTCTAAGTAATAATCGAAGGTCTAAGTGCTAAGCGGAAGGAAGTAGTATAAGTCGAAGGTCTAAGTGCTAAGTCGAAGGTCCTAAGTGCTAAGTCGAAGGTCTAAGTATAAGTCGAAAGTCTAAGTGCTAAGATCGAAGTCTAAGTGGCCTAAGTCGAAGGTCTAAGTGCTAAAGTCTAAAATTTCTCAAAGAAAAAGGTCTAAGCTAGTTGAAGGTTTTCAATGCTAAGTCGAAGGTCTAAGTAAGTCGAAGGTCCTAAGTCAATACGAAAGCAAGGTTTAAAAAATAAAAAATCTCATAGTATAATTATTCACTAATTTTTTTAGAAGTAAAGGTAACGTTATTTGTATGCCAAATCGGCACCAACCGGAATAGTCACGAAGAGGGCGTCTAAGCATCTTTACATCCATACTGATCGCGGAATCGCGATCAGCGAACAAGAATGAAAGGCTTATGTTTTTCTATCGTTCCGAGAGAGTAAAAAGGTAAGCGTTATTTTGGGTGCGCCGTGGGAGGGGAACCATTAGGGTTTTTTACGTGATTTTCAAAACGTTCTTTTAAAGGCCTAACACCCCCGAGAAATTAACGGGGGTGTCTGAAGCACACTAGCAGCCGCCTTTTAGTTTTTCGATATCGAAGCCCTTTTGAAAACCTGATCGACGAATCGCGATAAGAGACCGCAGTTTTTATCTATTACTTCGTTACGACACGCAGGACCTTAAGAACTTCAGGACCTTAAATTCCGTGTATTTATTTTGTTTCTCCGAAACAAAAACTCGCTTAGGGAACGAAAAAATTATTTTGTCCAATCTCCCGAGAAGTAAAAGGTAACGATATTTCGTGCTACGACTGGAGCGTAAGATTTCGACAAATGTTTCCAAGAAGCCGACCACGCACCGGATAAGGGTAACGAACGTACGTTCGTCCAAGCAGAGATTTTTTCAGGCGTTAATTTTCAGAAGTGTTCTTGAAGGCGCCTACCCCACATTAATAACGAGGGCATTTAGCATTGCCACGCGAAAATTAGGGTACCGAAAAATGGAACAAGCGCTTTAAAATGGGGTCATTTACCGATAAATAATCTATATCTATTATCTAGATACTATTATCTATCTATGTACTATTATTTATTAGTTTTTGAACGGAATCGGGATAGGCCCGACCCGCAATTTCGACCGCGCCTAAACCTCACCTGGCAACGTCGAAGTCCAGATTCCATAAATTTTTTTTTGGCTTCCTCGAGAAACACTCGCTTAGGGAACGAAATTTAATTTTGCCCTACTTCCGCACGAAGTCGAAAGTAACGTTATAGTGGCCCGATCGGAGCTCTAAGGGGAATGAACCTTTAGATATTTTCATGTTGAATTTTTCCAGTGTCTGTAGAAGGCCGACACCCGCACGGAAGTAACAAGGGGCGTATAACACTGCTCCAGCTGCCTTTTAGTTTTTATGATATCCGAAACCGCTGTCGGGAAAAAATGATCGAGGATCGCGCCCATAAGGCGACCCATTTCCGATCTATTACTTCGTTAAAACAACACGCTTAACCTTAAACTTGGCTACTCGAAATCCTAGATTCAGCAACTTTTTTTTCGGTTTCCTCGGGAAAAACTCGCTTAGGGAACGACAAATTTATTTTTTCCCATCTCCCGAGAAGTCAAAAGTAACGTTATTTCGTGCCCCGAACCCTATAGATTTTTTCACGTTAATTTTCAAAGTGTTCTTTATATTAAAGTTTAATTAATTTTTTTTCCACAAATTATATTCCAAACACGTTCATTTTGATAATTAACCAAAATATATATGATTACTCACGAATAACAAAATTAGAAACGAAGATGTGGCGGCCTTAGCTTCTTTTAATAAAAAAAGGTATAAAGAAGGAATGAAGATACAATTTTTTTAAACAATTTTTATTATTATCATGTATAATATTGATGTTTTATGCAAACAAATATGAGTGGTAAGAGAAAAAACGCCACGATTTACCCGTTTGGGAACCGCGCTTCATAATTTGTTAACGTTTTCATTTGTCACGTTTTCGACTCGAGCGGTAGTTGTATGTTCGTTTCTTACGAGATCTGGCGAATGCTGGAGTTCTCCTTCCGAGTATTTCTTTTTGGCAACGACGTTGATAACATTATCCGTAATATTGAAAGTTTTCTTGAAGAACCCCCTGCAAATTCGATTCTTCCCTTTATCGACAAACAAGTAAAACGCTTTATTAAAATTTCTGCGACTGCATGAAACCGGGTATCGATATTTCGGCTTGAATCTTTTGATAAGCTGTCCCAAAAATCTTTCCTTGCTTTCCGCGTTCGAGAGTTTCAAATAGTTTTCGAAATTTTCGCGTCTACTTATTTGATCTACTTTGCCCTCGCACGAGAAACCGCAGTTTACGTTGCAAAATGGACTGCGCTGATTTTCGTTTTTCCACCGTTTTCTTTGGTTCGCGCGAACTACAGCTCTGATATCTTTATCCTCTATGTTGAGAGTTTTTTTGAAGAAAGTCTTGCAAACTCGAATCCACCTGTCATCTAGTAGGAAATATCCATTATTATTTCGTCTTAAACTGCCCGGTTTTACATTTTTAGGAGAACATCTTTTGATGCGTTTCTCGAGGAAACTTTGTCGTAGGGTTTTCTGGCTTTTAATTTCCAAAAATTCGGAAAGATTTTTTTGCATCACATCCTCCTTTATAATGTATGCGCATTTGAAGCGGCAATTTTTATCGCAGGACCGCTTTTCCATGTCTCGATTGATAAAAAGCCGAGCGCAAGATTCGGTCGCCGCGTAAACCAAATGATCGAAAGGAGCGAGGGTTACAGAAGCTCCTATTATTAGTAGTAAGTCGTAATTTCGGAACTCTTTGATGCGTTTACTTATGGTAAACGGCTCGTTGTATAATAAGATATCCGTTTTACCAATTCGTATTTGGTCGTATGTTCTGTTCCCCTAAGAAGCACCTCGTTGTGCGTTTAAATTAACTATGACACCCTTGAGGCGAAAACTCTCTCTTTTATAGACGAAAAGTGTTACGTCAATTGATTTTTATTAGATTAGTAAAGCAAAAAGTATTCGAAAACAATATTCCAAGTTTAATTAATTTAAAAAATCCATGGTCTTTTAATTAGATTTTGCCTTAAGCTGACATATACTATTAAATAATACAATTTTACAGCTTGGATTTTTTTTTTTGATAAAAAAACATATTAATAAAAAAAACAAATATAAATTATTAAATTTGCTTTTCCAATTTTAGAATATTTTTTTTAAACTATTTTTTAACGATTAACAAAACATATTATTCCCTAAATTACTTCAATGTATCAATAAGCATTTCTTAAGCTGAATACGTAAACGATTGGATGACCGTCATATAGTACGCCGCTTAGGGAACTGGTATAGGTCGAAGGTCCAAGTGCAAATTCCGAACAATAATTTCGACTTAAAATTTTTTGTAATTATTTTCTTGAGATTTTTATATTTTAGTAATTAGACTTCGACTTATACTGTATGAAACTCACTTATATCGAGTTCGCTTAGAAACGTCACTATAATCGGGTGAGCGATAGTTTTCACCTGAAAAGGTGTCGCCCGTCACTTTAGGACGTTTTTCCGGTACCTCTTTCGAACTGTCACTTGATAAGTGTCGCCGTGGGAATCTCGAAGCGGTTGAAAGACGCTTTCAAATACCATTTTCTTAAGCTTGGACTATCGTCAAACCGATTATGACGTCATATAGTGACGCCGCTTAGGGAACTGGTATAGGTCGAAAGTCTAAGTGCAAATTCCGAAAAATAGTTTCGACCTAAAAATTTTTTGTGAATTATTTATTTTCTTTAGAAAATAACTCGCTTAGGGAAAGAAAATTTTATTTTCTTTAATCTCCCGAGAAGTACAAAGTAACGTTATTACGTGCCAACCTGACACCTCCGGAAAGTAACGAGGGGCGTCTAAGCACCTTATGCATGCGCATCTTGAAGTGTCTTCTCTCGAGATTCAATTTATTTATACAACGGACGGTTCAGAGTGTATAAGAGTGTTCTGTGTTAAAGGATACGAATGCTCAGAAAATAGAGTCTTTGATAAGATTACATCTAATTTGGTAATGTATATTCGTAATATGGCTATTGTTGCAGGTACCCTATGAGGAAATATCATCTATTAAAGAAGAGGGTGAGTGGATTATATAGGTTGTTACTCGGCTAACTCTCAGGACATCATGTGTCAATTTACAATGAAGCAGAATCCTTATCTAAGACGCCACATTTCGAAAATGATCGACGCCATCGAGATAGGCAACCGCAAGTTTTAATCTATTACTTCGTTTCTTGGACTGACCCAGATCTTAAACTTTATGGGTTGTGGTATTAAGCGAAGGGTGCTAATACTCGCAAAAGTTTTATTTTTAGGCTTGGACTTTATTAGAAAATATAAACTCTCTTAGGAGAGCGAATTAATTTTTTATATTATTTGCTACATCTCCCTGAAATAAGTATAAAGTTAACGTTATTTTTGTGCCTAACCTGACACCACCGGAAACGTAACGAGTATAGGTAAACGTCTGAAGCACCTTACTTCGCTTTTTTGTCTCTCGATTATTTTAACATTAACGTTTCCGAGTGAAATGGGTGTCGTGTAAGGTTACTATAATACGAAGAAAATAAAATTTATATATTTATATTAGTATTAATTTTTTTATTAATTATATAACATAATTTATTACGAAATGGTTATTGTTAAAAGAATCGGAGTTTGAGGAGAGAAATTAAAAAAAATATATATATATTATGATAGTAATAAATAAGTATTTATATCTGATAGGACCGCTTTCGAATACTGGCATTCGTTAATACATGAAGATCGACGATAGCGATTGCAGTATTTATCGATTTATTTACTATTACTTCGTTACGACACGCTCAAACTTACGGGGCTTCGCGAAATCCTAGATTCCGTAATTATTTTTTTGGTTTCCTTCGAAAAAACTCTCTTAAGGAACGAAAAGCTTATTTTTCCCCATCTCTCGAGAAGTAAAAAGTAACGGTAATTCATGTCCGATGGGAGGGAACCTTTAGGGATTTTTTACGTTAATTTTCAAAATGTTCTTTAGAAGGCCCGACACCCCCGAAAATTAACGATAGGCGTCTAAGCTCACTACAGCCGCCTTTAGTTTTTCCATATCTGAAGCCGCTTCGAAAACTGATCGACGAATCGCGATAGGCGACCGCAGTTTTTATCGATTACTTCGTTACGACACGCAGGACCTTAATGAACTACGCGGACTCCTAAATTCCGTAATTAATTTTTTGTTTTCTCCGAAAAAAACTCGCTTAAGGAACGAAAAATTTATTTTGCTCCATCTCCCGAGAAGTAAAATGTAACGATATTTCGTGCTACGACTGGAGCGTAATTTTAGAAGGCGATAGGCGACCACAGTTTCGATCTATTACTTCTTTACCACGCGCTTAACCTTACTCGGCAACTCGAAGTCCAGACAGATTCCGTATTTTTTTTTTTTGGCTTCCTCGAGAAAAACTCGCTTAGGGAACGAAAAATTTATTTTGCCATAACTCTCGAGAAGTCGAAAGTAACGTTATTTGGTTGCCCGATCGGAGCGTAATGGGGAAGGAACCCTTGAGATTTTTTCACGTTGATTTTCAAAGTGTTCTTCTATGAAAGCCGACACCCCATTTAAAGTAACGAGAGGCGTATAAGCACTCTCAAGCTGCTTTTAGTATTTTACGATATCCGAAGCTGCTTCGAAAAATGATCGATGGGATCGCGAAACCCGAGCAGATACCGCTAGTATTATTACGATATTTAGCTTATTACTTGTATTAAACAGCTACAACCTTACTTGGCTACTGAAGTATGCTAGATTCTTTAACTCTGTTTTTTCGGTTACCCTACAAGAAAAACTCGCCTTCAGGGAACGACAAATCTCTTATTTATGTCCAATCTTCCCGCACGAATTAGTGAGAACGTGAACGTTATTTCACGTGCCCACGATGGGAGCGTAAGGGGAAAGGTACCCTATGATTTATCTCTCTCACGTTAATTCTTATACAAAGTGTTATTTGATATTGTCCAAGTTTAATTATTATGTCCATTCAGACATTAAACTAGTCCAATCACGACTGTTTTTGAGTATTTATTAAACGAGAATAGGATATTCAGGACCTGAGATACCTCACGAATAATACAAAATTAGACACAGACGTAATGCGGGCACTGTAGGCGTTATTCCTTAAATAAATAAGTGTATAAAGAAGGTAATAATATATTATAGGCTAATTGTTTATTTATAAGCAATCTTCTTATTATTGTCGTGATTATTCAGTATATTGGTACGAACAGTTGAGGCTTAATTAGGAGAATTACTTACAACGTAATTGAAAAGAGCTCGTTAGATTTTCAATAGGAGACTATCACCTACATGGAATATGATTTTTCATATATATACTGCCGAGATAGATAGAGACAATCTGATGATTTCCAGTTCTAATATAATATACCTCTGTGGGCTAATCTCCTGATTGATAAAAAGCTGCTCGGGCCATGATTTCGGATCGCGCGTAATTATCTCTTATTGATTCTGACAAGAGCGTAAGGTTCAGTAAGCTCATTATTAGTCTCAAAGTCGTAGATTTCGACCACTCATGATGTGTTCTCGCCTCTATGGTTAAACCAGCGCTTGCCATACTGTATATAGAGTTCTTAGATAAATTGCCGAGAGTGTTTCGCAAATAGACGGGCAGTCGATTCTGCTCGTGTTGGCGGACTTATCCTGAAGTTTACCTTCACTTGCCTGAAGTTTGGTTTTCTTGTAATTCGGATTTCTGTTCTCTTGGGAGCAAGCAAATGTGTAGTGAGTCCGAGTGATAATGAGAAGAGAGCGGTAGAGAAGACGGGAGAGAATGCTTAACAAGGCAGTAGGGAAGCCTTTTATAGTTTTTTCTCTAACGTATGTCAAAATTTTGCTTACGCAAATCTTGGCATAAATGAACATAAATTTTAATTTTTATAAACGAAATAATTACAACTGGTGCAACAATTTTGGAAATTTTTCGTAACTGAAATAAATTAGGTGAAACTATACGTATTTTGAATGCAGATTCCGAAAATGATTTTAGAATTCTTGTATCACGTTTGGTTTTTGAGTTACAAGCTTCCAAAGTTAAGGTATAATACCTCCAAATATGCGTATGTTGTATAATGATATATATTAATAAACTTGACTAAAAATAATTAGTGTTATAGTAACACTGATTTTGATGTCACGAGTAATAAAAATGTATGTATAAACATTACCACATAAAATGATATTATTTACTTATTTTCCTGAATTGGCCACATTGAACTTTCGATAACTACTTTTTCTGTTATGTTCTGAAGTGTCTTCTTTTCAGAACAGCAGTAATCACTCATCATTGCTTCAATCCCATCTACCCTGATAGCGTTTCTCCATTGTCTAAATATTCTGGTGGAATCTTTCACCTTGTCCCCTACTGCCCCGAGATTTGGTGGAAAGAATGTCAGATGAGAAGTAAAAAATGTATTTTAGTGGACATTCGCGCCTAAGTTCTGTAATTAACTACAATCCTTCTACTATGAGCATCGCTATTTCCCAAACTCTTGTTCCAAGGAAGCCTGTATAACGTCTTTGAAGGAATTCATGCAAGATAGTTCTCATGGTTAAATTCTTGTCAGAAGAGGGTCACGTTGTATTGTCGAATCTGCGTCCGCGAAAACCCTCTTACAATTAGCGTTACTTAGAGCCACGAAAAAACGTCACATAAATATTTAAATCCATCTCTTTCCTATCCCTGGCCTTCACAAAATTCTTCTTCAATCCAAGTGTAATATGTAATGGTGGTAAAATAACTCGCTTGGATCTACAAGAGGCTCCTTATACTTAACATTCTTTTGCCGGGTAATGTATCTCTTTCTCTCCATGTTTTTCGTGCGTAATTTGCTTAGTATCCCGGCTGTCCTAAAAAAAAAAACAACAGTGTTTGGTGAATCCCCCTTGTAGACCAAGAAGGAGTCTAACAACTCAAATCACAACAGATAAGCCATGTGTGGTCAGAATATTTAATAGCCTTCAATTTTTCGGACATACTTCATAGGTTTCCTTCATTTCAACAGCATGCGCAACCGGGATTGAGAAACTTGTTTGAGTTATGCAAATAAGACGGCATTTAGGCTAGTTTTTGAAGCGTCTATGAATAATCGCCATCCATCTAAATACGGAATACCAAGCTGACGCATAAGTCCATTAACATCAGAACATGAACATATTAAGTTACTCTTGTAGATATTCTAAATTCTGTTTCTTATTCTATTAAGTTTAATATTACCTTTTGATCTAACAAATTATACTCCTGCAGGCGTAACCTAATATGTCAGCTTGCTGTTTTGACACATAAGGTCTCGACTAATCAATTTAGTTCCGTTGCGTAAATCATTGGGTGTATTGTTCGTCGGGATATATGGCATAGTCTCAGCACCCGAGTTCCAGCATAGAGTCAACATCTTGCATCTGAGTCAGGAGCCTCTTTCCAAGAAGCTGGTGGTCTTTAGGAATCGGTAGGTTCTCATATTATGAGGACTGGTCTCCTGGCTGAGTTTATTGTCGGATAGGCAGTTTGCTTTAGTTTTTCAATTGAAGCCACATACATTTGTTAAGCAAAAGAGCATCCGTAATGACTTGCTCATCCAATCATCGGCACTCAAGGGGTAATGCGCTTTTCCTTTTTAAACGAACACTGGTTATTTTTAAAACTAACATCTAATCATGTTTGTGTGGGGCCTGGCTTATCTGGTACTCCCCGCACACTTGAAAATAATGTTTCTAGCCGTTTTAAAAACAATTGCGTGATTGGTTTCCGTTGACTTTTTTCGTATTATATTCTCCACATACGTAGCAAAAGACATTCGGAGAATTTTTATATACAAACACGTTTGGTACTCATAAATATTTTAATATAATATCTGAACAAACTAAATTACATTAATGCAGATATAATATATTATATGTATGTAATTTATATATATATCATATATATATATTATATATTTATATATATATTATTATATTATATATATATATATATATAATATATTAATATATTATATATAGTATATAAATTAATTATTAGATTATATATTATTAAGTAGTATACATCAGATTGCGACCTTTGTCTATTAACACAACTACAGAAACGATAAAGAGCGTAGAACGGAGTCACTGTAAAGGGGATGCCGCGAGGGCTAAAAAGACACTGTTCCTAGCTATAAGGCTATAGGTATGATATAGCTATATTGATGATAGGCTATATTTGATATAGGGCTATATTCAGCTTCTAGCAGCGGTGCCGACCTATTATTGAGAATACATAACGGCTTATGTGTCTACCCTAGGTTATTTGGGTACGGGGGTCGATGGGGTGATATTAGAGGTGCTAGGATCTTCCTTCTATGAGTTATACCCCACCCCCCTTTTTTCTAGCCTTTCTAGCATGACATGTCAGCGTCATGCGATACACCCAAGTTTAGTGCCTACCTAGGTTTATGGAGGGGAGTCATGGTGTATATTATGAGATCTTATGGATCTCTTCTATAGTATTACCCTACCCTTTCTCTTTCTTTTCTATTTCTCTTCTTCTACTCCTGCTTCTTTTTACCTTTTCCTAGCAATGACATGTCTACGTCATCGAATATACGGGTATTATTGCCTACCCTAGTTATGGTACGGGGAGTCGATGAAGGTATAGAAGTGCGGGTGCTCCTCTATGAGTTAATACCGCTACAACCTTTCTAGCTTTTTTCTAGCCTGCTTCCTACGTGGTCATAGAATACAAGCGAGGCGTATTAGTGCCTACCTAGGTTATAGGGGGAGAGTCGATTGATGTATATTAGAAAGATGCTAGGGATGCTCCTTCTATGATTCGTACCTACCCCGTTTCTGCTTTTTCTAGCATGCATATCTAATCATAGAATAGCAGCGGATTGTGCTACCTAGGTGTTATGGTCCGGATGAGGATTGGTGTATTTAGAATGGTGCTAG
>JABUQX010048633.1:40000-43033 GCA_015478945.1 Trachelipus rathkii | reverse complement strand
TAATATTATACTATATGATATATATATTATTATATAGATTATAGTATATACCATATATATATATATATATATATATATTATCATATATAATATATATAAATCAACCTAAACTTCTTAGGTTGATGTATAAAGGAACAGATAGAGGAAAATGAGGTTCAAATACAGCGCAGGTGGAAAAATAGTTTTAACAAAAGAGAAAAAAAATCTTTGTTTTGGTTCAGCAATGAAGTCAAACGTTGAACTGTAAATAAACATAAAAGCGTCCAGTAAATAAGCTTCTTCATATAGGACACGCATTAAAACATATACCTGAAAAAGTGTAATGTGGGCCTTTACAATTTCCTCTCAAAATTATATATATATATATATATTAGTATATATATTTAGGTATTTAACGTATAAATACCTATATATATATATATATAATTATTATATATATATATATATATATATATATATAGATATACTATATATATATATGATATAATATATATACTTATATATATATATATATATATTATATATATTTATACCTTTATATATATACTATACCTATATAATATATAATATTATATATAATATATATAATAAGTTATATATTATATATACTATATATAAAATATATTATATATATATATATATTATATATATATAAATATAGTATATATATTTATATTATATATATATACGATAATATATTATTAATATATAATAATATATGATTAGTATATATATTATATTATATATATATTATATATATAAACAAAAATAATTAAAGAGCTTTTACTTTCCAAAGCTCAAACTTCTATGAATGTAAAAAAACTAACAAACTCAGTCACTTTATCCAACCACTGCTAGATCGAGATAATAATAAGTAGAAGGGAATTAAAAATTTAAACACAAAAAAATAATTTAGGTAGGAGGGAAGTTCGGTTTTCGAGACTTTACTAACGTTTAGTTTCCTCCTCAGAACTGAACAATGAAAAATAAATATTTAATATCTTAACAAATTAATAAAAAATAAAAATTGAAAATACAAAAATTAAAATTACATACAAGTAAAATAACCAACAAGGCGATAAAAAATTGATTCATTTTCCTTAAGATGATGTTAAGAATTTTACGTTTTTTCCATGACTAGGTATATTCGTTGTTAATTGTGGATCAAGAATTAAAATCCCTCAGATTATATATGACGAATAACATTTTAGTACAAATGAAAAGATTCCAGTAAGTTGGATGGCTCTTGAAGGCTGGGAACCCTCTACTGACCCATTTACTCTTCCCATAGAACGGTCGCAGAGTAGTAAAAAAAATACATCTGCGATTGACACCACCCTGCCATTCCAACACGATCGGAGCAGGCATCGACAGAGCACGTGCGGACACTGGTGTGAGACGAAGAAATCGATAATAATAACTAAAGTAATAATATACCGCGGATACGACATCCGCGACTCCACAACCTGCGACCAACAAATATAATATATACAATTTTATTACTACTCTAGCTACCATATTAAATCAGCTTGAAAGCTGATTATTAAACTGTATATAGTATTATAATAATATATATATATATATATATAATACTATATTATATAGTATATGATATATTATATTAATATATATATAATATATATAAATATATTATACAAATATTAAAAATATACTATATATACTATACTCTATATATATAATATTATATATATATATATTGATATATACTCAATATAATATATACTATATATAATTATCCATATACTAACACTATATCATAACAATACATACTTACAAAGCCTCCTAAACCGTATACTACCTATATAGCTAATATAAACCCGTAAAATATACATATACGATAATATATATAATATTCATATATTATTAATACCGCTAATATCGGGCACCGTTAACAACACCCCTAAACCCTACACTATAACTATACTATATACTAAAACACCAACCTCAACACCCTAACCAATAATAATACTAATCCCGATCCAACGCACAACACCACCGCCGTATATACTTATATATATAATACATATATACTACATATAATATATACTACATAAAACAACCACTGCCATACTATATCACCTTCTGATATATATAAATCACCGTATATATACTAATATATATATATATATTGATAATATACATATAATATATATTTATATATAATAATATACTACTATAATCATAATTAAGAGAAATAATTATACCTATAATATTATATTATATATCTATATTATATCCGAGTATATATACTATATAACTATCATAATAACATAAGAGAAGAGAGAAAAGACCACGAAGAACCGGAGCAGACAGTTGACATAGACCCTTATTGCTCTTAAATCACGCCTCCCAACACCCTCCATATGTACTACCGTACCGTACTACATCACTTACCTCGCCCCATTAATTCCACAGACAAGACCAGGAAATCACACGCGGAACCAACCCAAGCCCGCACATTCTCCTCAACCGCCTCAACGACCCTACATCACTAAGCAGCTCGAACAAAACTTCGCACATCGGAGCTTTAATTATTATTTTAAAGAACTTCTCCCATTTCAAGATTTTGTATTGAGATAGTGTTGTATTAATTGTCAGTACAAAAGGTAATAAAAAGTTGTAAGGGGGACGAAGCCGAAACCTTCGTTAAATAATTTGAAAATCCAAAACAACTCTCTCCTTCAGGGTATGAGGAGATAGGGGGCACGCGAGGTAGGTAGATAGAGGCAGTAGATTGGGGATACATCCTGACCTCTATATCGTCATTAATAATAAATGACTTGTTATTTCTTAGTTGATGAATATCAGAAAAAGGCCACGGAGTCTAATTATTAGGCGTTTAAAAATCATTGAAGAAAGCCCTATTAAGCTCTTATGTTAGGTTTAGGATTTAGTTAGGTTAGGTTAGCGTTAGGAGTTTAGTGTAGGTTAGGTTAGGTTAGGTTAGGATTTAGGTTAGTTTAAGTTAAGTTAGGTTACCCCTTATGTAATCTACATCTTCATCCATCTAGA
>JABUQX010048633.1:20000-32500 GCA_015478945.1 Trachelipus rathkii | reverse complement strand
TTAATATACACCTAGTAGTCATTAATATACCCTACCTATTAATATATATATATAATATAACTAATATAATAGTATGCATATATATTATATGGTATATACCTTATAATCCTTCTATATAACTTATACATAACCCTGAAAGTACGATATTATAATATATATAGTGATTAATATTATATTTATATATTATAGTATGATATAATTTTATTCTAATAATTATATATATAATATAATCAAATAGTATTATATATTCGCTATTCATATATAATAGATCTACTATTTCTATCACCTAATACAATCTATCAATCCTTCTCTCTCCTATCCAACTTTCTCTCAACTCTTCAGACATCTATCGCCTCTTCATTATTAAGATTTTTTATCAAACGACTTATATCGAATCATGATCATTCTAAATACAACACATTCTCTCGCCACAATGGTCCGCATCCGCGAGAAAGTTCATTTAAATCACACACCGCATAAAGCATAATTATATTAATCACACTAACTGAGCATAATAATAAATCAGACTATCACAATTCAGAATAACTGCCAGCTTATTGAAACTAATAACGATTTGTGAGACTCAAACGTAAAATCTTTGTTATAAGATTTATAAAAAATTTTATAATAAAAACTAAAAATTTAATTAGAAATGAATAATATGAATAATATGAAAAATAATGAATAATAATGAATAACAGATAGAGTCCGAATACTTTCACGTTTTATAAGGTGCACTTAAAACATAAAACTCCAAATAAACACGAATATGCCCAACTTTCTGGATAGTGATTTCCACATATGAAAAAAATATTCCTCAAAAAAACCTTACTTACCTGTTAGATACTGCACAAGATCGCTATATCCAAACTTAACATTTCGTCACACTACAATAGCGGAAAATTGATCATATCGCAACTGCATTAACATTTTGAACAAACCAATTTGAAGAAAAGAACTGAGCCAAAAAAAATCAGCACATCTGCAGCTCGAAAATGTATTAACCATTAATTCTCAACACTAAGGAGAGCATATTTGGTAAATCTATCATTTTCAAATAAATGATGACGTCTTTTAAAAAATGAATTGAAAGATAGTTGTAATTTAAACTAGAGCTTACGAAAAACGCTTTTTTCTGTGGTAAATAAATGATCATGCTAATGCTAGAGCAGTTTATAAGAATTATATACTCAGTTTAGATAGCAAGATTATTTTTTCTTTTAAACAATATTAGAACAAAGTAAATCGTCAAGTATTATTGTTGCAGTTATATGAAAACTTCACAATCACAGATAACAGAGTATTTATAATTACGCCTAACCTATATATTAAAAATGAAAAAAAATCGAAAAATCTAACAAGTATCATCACCCGATCAAATAAAATCTCATTAAAAAGAGGTGAACTACAAAAACTTTATTAATACACTTAAATATTATGTCATTTTTAACACACAGCATCCAGGGAAAACCTACCTGAGAAGGGCTTTTTTAATAATTTTAGACCCACAATATTATTACCATTTTGAACTTTATTGGCATGACCATTTTTGGGCCTATGATCCTTTGGAGCCTTGCCTTTTGGTGGACTTAGACTTTATCTTTTATTTGCATTATGACCTTATTTTTGTGCACTTGTACCCTAATTTTTTTAGTTTACCTTTTATGATTCTTTACCATGGGGTCTCATATTTATGACCCTACTGGATTTATTACTTTTTCTGAGCACCTCTAATTTTTTTATTGGCACCGTGTAATTTTTGCAACCTCTTATTTGGCCAATACCACCATTTAATTTTTTGGACAATCTCATCGAGAAGTTTTGCTCAGTCCAAACGTGCATGTTTAGCAACGTGTACGTATATGTCCCCCCCTATTTTTCTCTCACTCCCTCACCTCTAATTTTTTACCTCCTATAGTTAATTTCATATATGTGGATCATATTTTTTGGTCCCCACACTCTATGTGTATTTTGATGTGTCTAAGTGCAATGCACCTTTTGTATTATGATTCATAACTCTATGTTTTTAAACCGGTCGAGCTGTCCCAGGTCTCACGTGAACTTTAGGTGGGTTTCAAATCCTGGGGGATACTCCGCCAGGTTGCATTCCCCGCCGGCCGGCGATCTTCCGGCCAGTGTTTCCCAGTCCATGCTCGCGAGGCGCCCTCGTATGCAATAGCCAGTTTGTTCTGGCTAGTCTCTATCCGGATCCTTCCAGATTCCAATTGAGTTCTGGTCTCTACTGCAATATAGTTGCTCACTCTCACAGTGGCACCCTACCTTAAATCTGAACACTTCATTAAAGATAGAAAACGCTGGATGATTGGTATTAAATACTTATTAGTGTGGGAGTACGATGAGGTGTATTAATATATAAGAATAATAATATAAAGGAAGCTGTTGGATATGTATAAAAGTATCAGATAAAAGAAAGGTTTCCATGATTCTAATAATGACTAATAACAAAGATAAAGGTTTTCCTTTAATTATAAATCGTGATAAATAGATTAGTAGTTTCTGATATGAGAGATACGAGTAAATATGATTAGAGTACATGAAATAGCAAAATATATTGTATAAGTGCGGTGTTATATATAGTATATATGCTAAATATGTATTGGGATACCTAGGATCGGATATGAGAGTATAGTCGTGATGATTATTTATCTATTATCTTTTCATTGATGCATCTATTATATCTGTTACATTTCTATTCTATTCATTATCTTCTTCTATCTTATCTTCTATTTTCTTTATCTTACTAAATCTAGATCTATTACTATTACTTCTTCATATACTTGACTTTCTAAATCTTATTCATGTAATCTTATATTATCTTGTACTATATTTATATTTAATATATCAATCATTTATACTAGTTACATATACCTAGTTTATACCCAATTTTCCACCCTTAGCCCTTGTTTCCCTACTTGTCTGTCATTTATGTACAACAATGTGATATCGGGTGTTTTATATACTAATGTTTAAATAAAAAAAAGTGCACTAAATTGTACTATAAATTTATCCCAGATCCGACTACAGACACACGACACACACACCACTTACAGCGTATGACAGCACCACTACAACAACCATGTTAGTCTTTATTTGCACATATCCTAGCACTAGAGCTTATCCATCACTTCACCTCGATATTTTGGGCAATAAAATAGGATTTTAAAAATAATTATAGAGTATTTAAAGAGTAATAATAATAACGCTTCTTAATACTATAATTAATATAAGAAACTTCAATTATTTATTTTCTAAAATAATAACTTTACTAAATATGCTTTACTTGGTAATACTATATAATGAAATATTCACTCTTTAAGTTAAACTCATGGCACTTAAGTATGTATTATAATATATTTATAAACTTCTATAAATTATAATATACAAAAATTAATATAAGATTCTATCCTATTCTTTTCACAAAATATAAATATAAAATAAATTAATATATTTAATTAATATTATCTATTATTCTATTGATATAAATATTATTTTATTATTATATCACATAATATAGTTTTTAAGTAGTAATTATCTATTACAAAGTGATTAGACATTCACTGAAATTACTTGGCAAGTAGTTATTCATAATAAATATACACGTCATAGGTATAAAAATAATTAGTATTATTTAATAATTGTGGTATATACTGATATATATATATATAGTATATATACTGTATATATAGTGAGGGAGTATATATATAGAGGAGAGAGAGAGAGATTTTTGGCGGCGTGCGCAGCATTTCAAGGCAATTACTTGCTATCAGTACTCCATATGTTTAATACCGAGTTTAATAATAATAATAATTCTCTCTCTCTCTCTCTCCTCTCTCTCTCTTTCTCTCTGTCTGTCTGTCTCTCTCTCTGTCTCTGTCTCCTCTCTCTCTCTCTCTCTCTCTCTCTCTCTCTTGTTTCCTCTGACCTACTCCCACATGTCCCTTTTTTTTTTTATAAATCATTTGTTTGATGACTTTTCTTTTTCTAGCTCAAGTTTTATTTCATCTTTCAAAACTTTTTCATTCACTTGTTTTAATTACTAACAAGATCTCATATCCTTTTGTTTAATTGTTCTTCAAATGAGAAAACATTTTACTTTTCAACACGCAGGCCATTCTTTCATACTTTCCATTCAGCAGACCACTTGTTCACTGGTGCACAAAAACACAAACTCTCTCTCACACATACACAAACTAATATACATGGTAAGGCATATAAAGTGACACAGTTGACACATATTGAGATGTACTCGTTCGATTAGCTATTCAGTCAGCTGTGGCACTCAGGTTATTGCACACAAATATATCGGATAAGAAAACATTGTTATGGTAACACATCCTTTATTGTGACTTGGCATACCTGAATGCCAAGGTAAAAGTAGAACTCAGTCCGAAGTGCCAGCTATACCCACATCATTCTGGCAACAGGTTCATGTACGAGGAACGTGGTCTACTCTTCCCTCCACCAAATTTTGGAAATGCTGTTTATCCATCTCGATGCACTTGGCTATACGTCTCCAAAACCTGCGTCAGCATACACCTATGCTGTTCAGCAAATGATTCTCCGCAAATGAACTAATGCTGTCTTTAGGAAGTCAGTAGTTGTTGGTATTATACAATCTTTTAAAATTATCATCCCCACACAGAGAAAGAGCGGCGGGCCAGTTTATCCAACGACTTTGGAAAACTCGAACCAATACTAGCTTAGCAAACAGTGACTAATAGTAGTAGTTCAGACATATCGGGGGACCAAATATCGGTGAAAATATCGATATTTTTGGGTATCGATATTGTATCGATTATTTGGCGTACTGTTTCCTGAGCTGCGCAGCAACCGTCGTACGTGTCCCCTTTAGATTTTAGCCCTCTTGGGGGTTTTGACCCCTTGTACGCAATGATATTTCGGTAACGATACGCTATTTATTGCGGATTATTTGACCTTCATAAAAGTCCGTAGGATTAAATGGAATTAAATCGAGCTCGTGTAGTACCTGTCGCTGTACCTGGTCAGGTGGTTCCGGTTCCGAACCTTGAGCTCCTGTATGTAAATTGTCCCAATCCTGAGTTCCTGTGAAAATTGTCCTAACTTTGAGTTCATTTTATTTCCATCCACATTCACACCTCCAAATCCCACACACACACCCACCCACACACGCACACACAAACACACACACTAGTGACATCTTTATACACACATACACTCCACCCATAGACATTCCTTTACACCCACCCTATGCTAGACACTTACACCCATCCATAGACACTCACGCATAGACACACAGATACACACATCTACACCCACCCATAGACACCTAATCCATCCATAGACACTGTAGACTAAATTCATAGACACTTTGCTACTCCTTACACACACATTACATACACACATTATCGCACACACACCCACATCGTGATAATACTGGCTTCACACAATATGTCACACACTGTCATCTTGATCGGGATTATTTCTTCGATATCTTTAATGCCTCCGCTTTGATGCCTCAGCTTTGATGGTACATCTCTGATGACTCAGATTTATTGATGGCTTAACTTTGATGACTCAGTTTTATTGATGGTTCAATACATTTGATGGTTCCCAATCACCGTAAGGAGTGTGTCTAGGGGTGTCCTATGAGATCCCTAGGTGGCCAGACGAGTGCCAATGAGCGCCAGCATGGTGCCGACTGAGGCCATTACAGCGCGCTGGGCGAGTGCCACAGGCAGACACCGAGTGCCATTTTTCAAACCTTGACCTCCCCCGACGTGAGCAGTCTCTGATACTGGCGTTCACCCCCAGGCCACATGAGATTCGATTGCATGGGTTATGGTTGCTGTGATGGGCCCTACCATGAGCTGGCCGAGACTCTCTGTGCACGCATAGAATGCGGGCACCAAAGATTTGAAAGGCTAAACAGCCAGAGAATCCACCCAGGTGAGCTGGGATGCAACGAAACCGTCAAAGCAGAGCTTCCTGTGGTGCAGAACATATCAGTGCAGTGGTCATTTTGATAGTGCCTGCAGGTATTATTACCGTGCAAACGATAAATATTTCATAGTTGTAATATCAATGTAAACTATCCTCAAAGAATTTTTTCAAATATACTATGAGTCATCCATTTTACTTCATAAAACTTCAACATTTTTAAAAACATATACTTCACAGACCTTAAAGCAGTAAACACAAATCGTAAGATTCTGAATTGCCTAGCAACAAGGGGATTAGTAAAGGCTTTGTTTTACTGCTTTACTGCTTTACGGCTTTACTGCTTTACTGCTTTACTGCTTTACTGCTTTACATCATAAATTTATTAACATTATGTTTTCTTTATATTTTTATTTTTGTTTTAATACTTTTTATTTATAAATTTTTAAAATTGTAAGTAAGAGGTCAAAGTGAAATTTATCACAGTGCCACACATGCACTAAAATTGGAACAAAATTGTTATTAAAAACATATACTTTACAGACCTTAAAGCAGTAAAACAGTAAATCAATAGCGCTGTTGCTTAGCAACAAAGAGGTTAGTAGGGATTAGTATGGATTGATAGGTCTTTGTTTTACTGGTTTACTGCTTTACTGTTTTACTGCTTTACTGCTTTACTGCTTTACATCATATATTTATTAACATTATGTTTTACTCTATATTTTTTATTTTATCACTTTTTTATTTATAAATTTTTAAAAATTGTAATGTGAGAAGAAAAACACAGAGTGTCTAAAATCAGAATGGAAAATTTTATTTACTCAAAATTGTAATGAAATTTTATTAAAAACATATACTTTACAGACCCTAAAGCAATAACAGTAAATTAATAGCTCAATTGCCTAGCAAAAAAGGAATGTTTGTTTTACTGCTTTACTGCTTTACTGTTTTACTGCTTTACTGCTTTACTGCTTTACTGCCTTACTGCTTTAATTAATCTCCTTATTCATTAATCACATGACGAGTATGGATGTGGAGAAATATACGTTCCGAAGTCCGGCTACATGTCTTGTAGCAGGCCCAACAGGATGTTGTAAAACCTTTCCTATCATTAAATATTTAAAGGAAATGAGATTTTGTTAGTAATCCCGGTAAAATAATGTGGTGTTATGGGGCTGCTTATCAGGAAAAGTTTGGCGGAAATATAAAGATGTTATTCAATTCCTCATGAAGGCATATACGATATTAGATCATTGGACAATATACATGGTCATAAAATTTTTGTATTAGTTGATTTAATGCACAAATTGAATTTGGAAATAGCAGAAGCGTTCACCGTTTATTCTCACCATCTAAATATCTCGGTGTTTTTCATAAAAACAGAATATTTTTCATCAAAGCAATGCGAAGTGTTTCTTTAAACACACAGTATTTACTGTTGTTTGTATAACAGACACTCTGTGTTTTTCTTCTTACATTACAATTTTTAAAAATTTATAAATAAAAAGTATAAAAACCAAAATAAAAAAATATAAAAGAAAACATAATGTTAATAAATATATGATGTAAAGCAGTAAAGCAGTAAAGTAAAGCAGTAAAACAAAGCCTTACTAATCCCCTGCTGCTAGGCAATTGAGCTATTGATTTACTGTTTTACTGCTTTAAGGTCTGTAATGTATATGTTTTTAATAAAAAATGTTTAAGTATGAAGTAAAATGGATGACTCATAGTATATTTGAAAAGAAATTCTTGAAATAGTTTACATTGATATCACAACTATGAAATATTTATCGTTTGCGCGGTAATATTTCAGCGGCCTGCGTGGGCGCACGCGCGGTGGCGCAGCTGTCCAATATGGCGAAGGCCGGCGCGCGTGTTGTCCTTGTGCATCGAGCACACTTTGCGGGAAGCGGACTGGAAAACGTTTAAGCTCACTGCCCCAAATGTGTGCAATCCTTTTTTTAGATATATATTCTGTCACGCTATAAAGGCTAACTCATAGCAGGAAGCATCCTAGCAACTTATAATATACAATTCAATCGAATCCTTATACCTTATAACATATATGGGTAGACACCAATATTAGGGCTATTCCATGAAAGGAGGCTAGAAAAGGCTTGAAAAAGCTGGGCACCTGAAGCTGCACCCATGTGCACTCACTTGGAACTACGCGGCACTTACTTGGCAATTATGTGGCACCCACTTAGCACTATGTGGCACTCACTTGGTACTCATTGGCACCTGGCACTCACCTGACACACCTAGGGATCTCATAGGACACCCCTAGACACTCCTTACGGTGATTGGGAACCATCAAAATGTATTGAACCATCAATAAATCTGAGTCATCAAAGCTAAACCATCAATAAATCTGAGTCATCAACAAAGGTGCCATCAAAGCTAAGGCATCAAAGCGGAGGCATTAAAATATCGAAGGAAATAATCGATCAAAAGATGACAAGAGTGTGTGTGTGTGTGTAAGTGTGTGTATGTGTGTGCGTGCATGTGTGTGTGTGTGAGGTTATGTCTATGGATGGTAAGTGTCTATGGTGGGTGTGTGTGTGTTTTTTGTCTATGGGTGGGTGTATGTGTGTATATGTGTGTATAAGTGTCATAGTGTGTTCGTGTGAGTGTAAGTGTAAGTGTCAATGGGTGAGTGTAAGTGTCTATGGGTGGGTGTAAGTGTCTATGGATGGGTGTAAGTGTCTATGTGTGGGTGTATGTGTGTATAAGTGTCATAGTGTGTGTGCGTGTGTGTGTGGGTATTTGTGTGTGTAGGTGTAGGTGTGAGTGTGGATGGAAATAAAATGAACTCAAGTTAGGACAGGTACATACATGACCTCAAGTTAGGACAGGTACAGGAGCTCAAGTTAGAACAGTAACCTACGACAGGTACAGCGACAGGTACCTACATTAGCTCGATTTAATCCCATTTAATCCCTCACGGACCTTTATGAAAGTTCAAAATAATCGCAAGAAATTGCGTACTGATACTCCGAACATATCGATGCCCAAATACGCATAGCAGGTGTGGGTCAAACCCCAAAGAGGCTGAAAACTAAGGGGGACACGTAAGACGAGTTGCTGCGCAACCGTCTGGGCACCTTCTTCGAAGAGGTGCCAAAATCCAACTCAGGAAACAGTACGCCAAATAATCAATACAATATCGATACCCAAAAATATCGATATTTTCACTGATATTTGGTCCACCGATATGTCTGACCTACTACTTCTAATGTGCCGAGCACTAGTCATACTGGTACCAAATACAAGCACTTACATCCAATGGTAGTTCCTTCAGCTATATTGATAAGTTCTATACCAGAAAGTTTCGGTATTTCTCACTGTCCAATGTTCCATCGACGAAATATGATCCTATCAGCACTGATGGGTATCAGTAACCGAAAAGTAAATTTCGATAAAAGTTAATCGATAACTATTTTTTACCTTCGATAACGATAATTCGATAACTTTATTACTCAGTTATCGAAGTTAAAGTTATTAAGTTAAAATTTAATTTTTGTTTCAGTAAGTAATAACCTAATATGAGCAAGACCTTTAAATATATTGCCTGCTACTTGGAGATGATAATCTTAAAATAGATTCCTTGCTTTGTATATATATATTATATATATATATATATATATAATATATATATATATAATATATATATATATATTATATATATATATATATATATATATAGATATATATTATTATATAGTAGAAATCAAGCAATAAAACGCTAAGGTTTAGTAAGTTATCAAGTTAGGAGGCCTGAATTAATAATAAACAAATGCCAAATATACAAAGATTCTAACAAAATTTTCACATAATAAAATAGTCTTCTGGATGTTTAGAGCGTTAGCTTTCGATCCTTACTAATTACTGGATCCTCTTTCAGACGCTGTGAATGAAGACTAAATGAAATATTTAAATAAATAATAATAGTTAAAATAATTAAAAATAATTAAAATCAGATTTAAGTTAAACTTAGTTTTGATTTTTTTGAAAAAAGGTGTGGTGTTCAAAATTTTGTTTAAGGTGGAGTCAAGAGTGTGTTCACCTTGTAGTATGTTAAAATTGGGAAAGTTTTTAATGCAAAGGAATTCAATGAGTTTGCGTTGTGTGGGGTCAAGTACTTGCAAAATGGGTGTCATGTTTTTAATTTTGTGATTGAATTGGGTTCTGTGTAGTGTGAGTGCCGAGTTTTGTGAGTCAGAAGTAAGGTCATGTTTGTGTTGGTTCTTGCGTCTAGTGAAATCGTTAGTTTCGCCAATAAAGGAGGAGGTACAGAAGTTAAAGCAAGGAATTTTATATACACATTGGGAAATGCTATTAAAGGTGTGAGTTGGAGGTTTAAAAATACGTTTATTTGCAGTTTATTATTAATTCAGGCCTCCTAACTTGAGTACTTATAAACATATAGAAGATAATACACACTATATATATGTATTATATATATATATATATATATATATATATATATATATATATTATATATATATATATATATATATATATATTTTATAAATTTATATATATATATATATATTTCTTTTCTCACCAAGCGCCTCCGTGTAGGGTCATCCCCTGTCGTTTGCAATGCTTCTCCACAGGACCCTCTCTTCGTACAGTCGATGTTCCTCCACCTGATCCAGCGTCCAACCCCTCTTCGCCACCGCCACCGCCACTCCATCCTTCCATCTTTTCCTTGGTCGTCCCGTCGGTCTTCCACCTGCAGGCTGCCATGCATAAAATCTAGCCGGGTATCTCTCTTCATCCATCCTCCAGATGCGTCCAACCATTTCTCAGTTGTTTGTCACTCGATCAGATCTCACCCGCCTTCGACTCTCCTATATATCCCTCTCTATCAGTATTTTCCTTCTTCTTTCCCTTCTGGTCACCCCCACTATCAACCCTCAACCATCCTATCTGCCGCCACGCTTTACTCCTTGGTTCTAGTCTGTAAGCTCGTCCAGACCTCGGAACCCAAACAAACAGAAACCGGTCTCACGGCGGTGTAAATCCCAACGTCTTAACTGTCTCCGTCACATGTTTCTCTGTCTTTTTCCAGCCTCGTTTACCGTAACTCAATACTTAAAGTTCTCGATCTTTTATTCTTTCCACCCGATCTCTATCGTTAAGTTCTCTCTTCTAAGCCTATCTTCATCACTCCAGTCTTCTTTATATCATCGTCAATCTCTTCGCAGCACTCCTCCATCTAATCAGTACTCCTCTGTAACGTCCTCCCTGTCTTGCAAACTAGCAGCAATATTCATTCGCCACCCCATTTACACACAATCCTCCCTCCTCCACCCAATTCTTTACTTAACACTTGTCCAGATTACAGGCACTGAACAAACAACGGTGACCAACACTCCTCCCTGTCTGACCCACTTGCTCCTTCCACTCCAAACACCACACTGTCCTCCATCCATTGCTGTTCTAACCGGCACTTTCACTTACTGGTAAAGTCCCCTATATTCACTTAATCAAACTTGGAGTTCTATCTGGATAGTAGCGATCCTCGAAGGTCTCCCAAAAGTTTACCCTAGGTACACTGTCAAATGCTTTCTCTAAATCCACAAAGGCCACTATACATTCTATCCCACTCCAAGCTCTTCTCTATCATCATCTTCAGAGAAAATATCATATCTGCCTGTTCCTCTTCCGCATGAATCCATACTGCGCTTCAGTAAAGCCTTGTTCCTCGGACTCCCGCCCTAGCCTTTTCTCCAATATCCTTTCATATAATTTCATGGCATGCGGCAGCAACGATATGCCCCTATAATTGGAACAGTTGCCCCTATCTTCCTTTTTGAACACCGGGCATACTATCACCCTACCCCACTCCGCAGGTACTCTCTCCACTCTCCAGAAATCGTTAAACATCTTCAACATCCATCGCATGACCTCCTCACATCGCCATTGTCTCCACCGGCAGCCCATCACACTGGGCTGCTTCCCATTTTCATAGTTCCCCATTGCATCTTCCAACTCTTCCCATTGTCATCGCACCCTCATCTACGCTTATTAGGATCTGTTCCTCTCTGCTTTCCGGAATGTTCACATTCTCCTTCCTCTTGATTATGTAATTCTGAAAAGTACTCTCCCCACCTATCAGGCCTTTGAGTACTCAGCAATTATGGGATGAGAAAACCGGGTGCTTTAAAAACTACGCTTGAAGCGTCTTTTGTTGGGGGGACGTGGATGGCTCTAGTGGTTAGAGCTCCGGTTATGTTAACACTACAACGCGGTGTCCAATGTTTGAATCCCGCTGATGGAGAGTAAAATCTCCTGTGACTCATTCATTTAAAATTTCTATATATATACTATATAATATAAATATATATATATATATATTTATATTATATATATATAATATATATATATTATATATATATATATAATATATATATATTATACTATATATACTATATATATATATATATATATATATATATATATATTAACTGAAAATTAAAATGTCTATACTGATTGGATGGAAAAACATATTTGAGGAACATTTATTTGTTACAATGTGCTGGTTTCCTGTC
>JABUQX010048633.1:0-12500 GCA_015478945.1 Trachelipus rathkii | reverse complement strand
CCAACACACGGTATAAACCTTAACGAGAAAATAAAAGCAACTCATGCACGACCTGCCAGAATTTCCGCGACTGAACACATTACAAATTCTTCAACTTCACTTATAACAATACGTAAAACAGATAGTCTAGACCGGCACGCTTTGGAAAAACGCACTGGTGAAAAGCGCCGCGACTTAACGGCCATCTCCTGCTCAGACTACAATATAGAGTATATCCTCACACCAGAACTTGGCTTTGATTCACACAACTTATCAACTATAGCTGTTACACTACTTTTACCTCTTTGTCACTTTGAACACTAAATCGCTCTTCATTCTTCTCTGAAATAACCTCTTTATTCCTAAATCACAAGTAAAACTTGACCTTCACCGTACCTCATACCTAAAAAGACTAATGAACGCGAATGAACTAATTTAGCTATTACTAATTCCACGTAACACAAAGATTAAACAGGCTATTTGCCAAACTTTGTTCTTGCCCGACTTACTAAAAAAGATAACCAATACCTTCAGGACTTTGTGTCATTATTTCATTAAAAAAGCTTAAGACCCAAAAAAATCGTTCGTGAATCATAGACTGATTCATACTTTACCTATAAAGAAATACATCCTCCGCAGTGACCTCACTCTACTCTTAAGATCATTGCTAACGTAGTTGTTGACACACTACAAAAACTGTCCTCTATAACTCCCATATGTCACGCGAATCCCCTATACCTCATCTAATTAAAGAAGGGGACTAAGAGTACACCGCAGCATCCACGGTATCATCACTCCCAAAGATCTCCTTACACCCAGTTAATCTCCCCTATATTATGTTTAAGGTCTTTGATCCCAGCAGCATATGCTTCCAATAACACAGCAAATGCAATCATCAGAAGAAACACCCTGAGCCATCTTACAAATCAACTACCCTCATTAATCTCTTCATACTATATCCCAGACGCTAACTACCCATCCTGCCACATACAACTGATTTTCGAAGATTATAACGAGGAAAATCGCGCACATCTCGCTGCCTTTGGCTCACCGTAAAAGGAATTAAAGTTACCTGTAATTTTATGCAGGCCTGCCGCATTCTTTCCTTCCGGATCTCAATAATCCACCCAATCATTATAGCACAGAGCCAACAAGTCTAACTTCGCAACTGCGCTCCATTAGACTGCACTTACATATAGGCGGAAACAACACTCGTTCTCCCTTATCAACACACTTTCATAGACCTTCGCTCCAGCCAAAGTCGTTTCTCCTGCCTTTCCTCCTAATCTGAACTCCCGAGAGTATACCATATTTCATCTCCTCTCCCTATAGAGGATATCTATCAATTTCGCCTATTCAGAACAGAGCCCACACCAACAGTAATACAGTTTCAGGATGCTAATCTGATCCAAAGCACAACACTTCTTCACCTATCTAAGGCTCTAGAGGCACCATACTGGCCGTATTTCTTCCGTACAAATTATATAAATTAGCATGCTATAATTAAATAGTCGGTGAACAAGTACTATATGTGTCGACCTTCGTTTATCTTGACGTCATTCAATTCCTTTCCATAAAATCATATTCGTTCCTAGTAATTTATATGTACCGCCCTAAAATCATCCATCTCTACTATTAAGTAACATATGTAGGGCGCTTAGAAATTAGCACGAGAATCTATAATTTACATTTGTACAATCCATTCAGTCTAACAAATACTGCTTGCGAGACTGTGACTCCTATGTATCAACAAAATCCACTAGTTATAATAACAAATTATTTCAATAAAAGACCTGACATTAACTTCATAATATCTTCTTATATTCACATATTTGGGCTACTTAAACCGATATTACTGATAATATAACAGAATCAGAACACTAAAAGCTTTGTCCGATCAAATCATACTTATGAAATTATTTTGAGTGACACAAGCTGAGGTAATTGCAAGACGCTTTTAGGTGTCCAAATGGCCAAAACATAAAACAACGGACTCATCACACAATATAATACCATCTCTTCTAGACTCACTTCGTCACCATGCATCTCTTCTGAAAAACGCTGCCTCAATCACCATGTTGCCTACTTCAAAAAGACGACCAATATGAAAGCAAGAGATCCAATCATAAGCGCCATCTTGGACTAGCTTCGCATGTTACTAACCAACTGGCATGTTGTATTTTTGGTAAAAGTACGCACACATAGATTACTTTTTAGTCGACCCACGGCCGCAAGATATAGAACAGCCCTTTCACTATATCGATGGCATTATTCGATTTTTCAATCTTTCCCCTACCGCAGTTTCTGTTAATACTGCACGCCACAAATCACCAATACTCCTATTATAACGCTGTCAATGGTGAACTTACAGACATTTCTTACGTTTACCATCCCTTCGTCAAAGTGAATTTTAATCATGAACCTTTCTAGGAGTATGAGAACATCAGACAACCCCCCTACTTTTCAGGCATGGATATTCTTATCCATACAATTTTAAATTAATTTTGAGACTTGTGCATCATACAAAACTTTAATTTTAGGAACTTCCACAATACGACTCACAAGAGCTCACTATTCGCAATCTCCCTAAATGGTCCGTCCCCTGCATGCCAATCTCCACCATGTCTTTACATTTCCTCTGCTCATCCAGTCGCACCGCGTCAGCTTAATGGCGAGAATTATAAAAAAAAATCCACACCAAACAAGCCTCATACAAATACTACAACACGACTATCTATCTCTTAGTAATCTCCATTTAACAAGTAAATATACTTGTCATTACTATCAAATACCTAAAAATTTGTTCACGCGCCTAAAATGAGAGACAGAGTGACGCTCCCGTCCCGTGCTCTCCATTGTCAAATCGCGTCTTACAGAGGATAAGATTAGCAGTTGCAAAAAATTTGCCACGCTGTATATTAGCCGCTATGAAAAGCTGTATTATAATACGTCCTTCTGAATCCCGTCCTGCTGATCGTCAGCGCGTCTTCAACCATACGGTTACGTAAGAAGGAGCTCCAGAGTGTGAAATGGCGTGCAGCATTAGATGTGGATATTCAAGAAAGAGAGCGTTAATAAAATTCATGGAACTAAATACCTATAATGCGATTATCACTTAACCAAGTCAGATATATTATACCCAGTTGGTGTTCTCATTAAACTTCAACCCACGAGTACGCATGAATATAAACAGTAAAGAAGGTTATGCAATCGTCTCTGTCCAGTGGAAAACAACATGTCATAACATGACAGGAATCCTCCATGTAGAGTTCAAGTCCAACAGTGAGAAATATGTAATAAGTACTTGCCATTTCGCCCACCCCTCGTTTGTGTCGTTTAATATGATATTATGTTTATCCAATATGCCTTTTGGTCTTCGTAATGCTGGAGAGCTAACTTTCAACGTATATTTATGATTCAAATATATTTCGAGCATAATTCCTTTTTTGTTTTTAGTGGATATCTGTATGATACCTTATTTAATGTATGTATTCTCAGAAAGAAATCTTAAGTACGCTAAACACATAGAACATTTTCGTCAACATATTTAAAATTAATTTAACCATTGAATAAAACCACACTTCGTAGATAATGATTTCGATTCCTAAGATGTTATATTATTATGCTACATCATCTTACTAGACTTATTATAGCGCTTATCTAGATTCTTCAAATGGTCTACTACTTAGTAACACCTACGATTCTACAGAAAGTCTTCGAACAATTTACCGCCTATCTCCACTCAATTGCCAAATAACCCTGCATATATAACTACTAGCATCTTCGATCGTTCTACTACTCTTAAGGCTAATCAATATCATGATCATAAATGCATATAGGTGAGCGCATCAATTACATTTCTTCGTTATTGATTCCATAATACCATTATTATGCTAAATTAGTTTTTCCCTTTCCTGGGAATCTCCAGCCGTCAATCGCCCAACTGTCACACCATACGCTAAACACAGTCAATACCCCAAACAAAATACTCATAGCCTCTCATACAATACCTACATTCCTCTCGCAGCTCTCCACGGACAACACATCTCAATAGCAATCATTCAGGAAAGGTTAAAATAAATATCGCCATAAGCTAAAGCCACGACAGACCAGCTTCTCAATTATACTACATCTATCAGAGGCCACTCATCTAACCAAACTGCGTCACTGAAACGACTTCCCATGTTGCTCACCCTCGGGAGCTGCACAATTTGCATTCTAGATGAATAATGATCTAGATGTAGGCGAACAACTTCCAATGATTTTAAAATAAAAAAATAAGCATAAAAAAATACTAGCAGTAAAAGAAATAATGAGAATCCTATCAACAGCAAAGAATGATATATATACAGCTATTTCGACTAGCCACCGATACTACTTAGCAGAGCACTACTCCATTTGGGGCTGTTCTTCATTTTGAAACACTTAAGAACAAGGAGACCCAGGCTCGTTCTTGTGCACCCCCGGATCATTAGTAAACCCCTTGTCTCTTCACAAATTATAAAGCAGAGAAATCCAGCTATTAAGAGCTGGAAAGATACGACCATTGCAAAGACATCTTATTCTATTCACTTTTTTGGGAAATGTATCGTCTTCATGCAAACTAAATTTAATTATAAATGGAAATCAGATTTAAGTGATGTTAGACAACTATCATCTAATTATTTCGCAAATCCATAAATACATCTATACCATTCCGCAGGTCTCAGATGCATATCATCCATATTTGATTTGTCAATTACCAAACATATCTCATCCTGATGAAAAGATATTTACAATAACTACTCACTAAAGCACAGAATCTTCAATGCATTTCCCCAGCTCTGTATGGACCTAACTCTTTTCTAACATCTTTAAAGAGTGCGAAATCTACATAGCTACTACAATACCTCGTCCCATTTTATCTTATCGCGTAAGCTATAATTAATATCATTTAGTTATGTGAACAAGTTTTTCAATATCTCACATGGCAATGTCATCATACCAGGATACGCTAAACAAAGCGACAATTCATCTTCTGTTTAAATTAGAGATTGAGAACGCATAGCTACTTATGGCCTCAATAGGTCACTAATAAGAACAATATCGATAATATAAGGATACTCTAATCTTGTCATCAATGTACTAAAGAATTCCAAACGAATTAACTCTAAACGCACATATCTAATTAAAGGGCAACACTGTAATTCCATTAATAATCAATACCAGTCGTCATTTTGACAACAAAACGTACATACTATATGACAGGTGGTAGTAGGACCATACTTTACCTTCAACCACCGTTCTTTATTTATACAGAGGAATACGAAATATCATAAACGAATCTTCGAATATTTCTGTTCTCACTTATTTGTTAACTACACTAGATTTTAAACACACGCATGGAGTGTGATTAAAGCCTAATTTCCTGTCTAGCAGGATAATTAAACACCTATGAGCTCAAAAATGTCGTGTTTAGACGAGACGACATTTACTTTATTTTATTAAAAAAAAATATCTAATTTCGTTTACACCTACGGACTACCTGTATTAAAATTTCCTACGTGGAAATTCTTTATCAATTTATTTATATTATTATTATTATTATATATATTATTAATTAAATTATTATATTATCTCGCAGACGCTTATTAGGACCCAGATGGTATTTACAAAATAATTCTCAGTTTCTAAGATTTCTAGTTCTAAAAGTCATCATGAAAAAATTGAAAATTATTTCTTAAAAAAACCTAAAAAAAATAAAAACATTTTGAAAATTGAATTTGAAATATATTAAAGTTAATAATAAATTTCAACCAAAACTTGAAAGGTCTTTTTTTTTTTGTTTTATAAATTTGAAAACTCTTTCGTTAAATTTTAAAATATTTTTATATTTATGTCTAAAAAAAACACTTTAACTAAAAAATATCCAATAGTCACCAAATTACCCCACCAAACCGCCAAGTATAATTTAAAAATGTGGGACAACCGAAAAATTATCTATACAATGAGATTCTCTATGATTCGGCGTGCCTTTATTTAATGTACATCACGGATCGTCGGGACATCTAGTATGAAAAGTGAATTTTTTCTCATGAAATTCATTTATCCTAATTGGTTTCCATCGAACTTATATAGATAACGTCATACCGTAACCGTACATTCCTCAAGCTAATGGAAAATTAACGAATACGGTTTCAACCGATCTTTAGAAAGCTAGGCAATTTCATGGCTAGAAAGAACTAGATTGGTTACATTCACTTATGAACCCATATCATCCTATTTATATTATAGCTTCTAGATGTATATTAAAATATATAACCTAATAAGGTGAATACCATCATAAATATTAATGGAAAAACACCTTTATTACCCGCGGATCTCTTTCCTTCAAATCCTTCTTCAAAGCAAGTAAATTTGAATAAGTCTTAAATGAAAAAAAATATCAATCGCTAGAATGAAAGATAAACTCGATTTCAGACATAAATTCTGACCACCTTATTTGCATTACGTCCATCGACATTATGTTAACATTCATTTCCTGAATGATTCTTTATAAAAACTATAATGAAAGTTACAACATGATAGTAACGCGTATGATCGATATCGCATACAAAAGACAGATATAGAAGCCTCATAATACACCGGCCATATTCCTTGTAGCTTCAACGGTTCTAGATAATCGGAGATTTGCAAGTTACTATAGTACACACAATCAGGAAAGAACTAGATATGGTATCCATATTATGATCGAATTTTGAAACCATGGAAAGTATAATATATGGCCTCCGTAGGTGCTAATAAACTCAGATGTATAGTTTAATCCACGAAGAATTTGCTCCTTCATCATCCGATGATTATTTGTTCAGAAGATTCTTCAACAACCATCCGATTTGATTACCCGCTTACAAAGAATCCTGAGTGCCAACAGAGACAAAACCTCCTCCTTACGAAGAAACCCGAGGCGTCGAGCAAGTAACATTCTCCAAACAAACTTATGTTTGAAATATTTTTAAAAATAAAATATTATATATATTATTATTTTGTAAAGCAGAAATTTGTATATTTATACTAATTTAAATGTATTGATTATGTTTGTTTATTATCTAACAGGATTAGATTATTAACCAATAAATATGCTTATTGTTATAATGAATGCAGCCCATTTAATTTTATCTTATATAAAAATTTATAACATGATTAAAGTTAATTTCTATTGTATTTATCAAATATATTAGTATATATGGTTATAGATACTTTCGGATGTAACCAATAATTAGCGTCAGTATATTTTGAATATTCTTATTCAAATTTCATGTATACATTTTATACCTTCAAATGTTTATATATTTACTACTTTTATGATTAACTTATTCGCCGGACTAATAATGATTAGTTAACTGCATGTTGAATCCGCCTACTTTATTAATTCTTTTTATGTATTTGAGTTTCTTTATTTTATAATCCCCATTGTTGAATATTTATATATATGTATCTTGTGTGCAATCATAATGTAAAACAGATGCCCACAAAATATGTATACATTTGATGATGAAGCGCTTAATAATGTTCTCATAAAGGCAAATGTAAATAAAAGCACTATATCTATCGCCTCATATAATAAAGAAAAAAGTGATATAAACATACATTCTTCTCACTCGTTATCTAAGTCAACACAGGGGAAGTAAAAGTACCAGATACGTACCATTATGAATAAATGCTCATTGCTGAATAAGAACGGAATTATTACTTTATAATAGATTAAAACATACCTCATAGACAATTAAAAACAAAAAATAATAAATTAATTAATGGGGGTCGCATTAAAGAAAGTAGCCCAAACGCTGAGCCCAACCCCGCAACAGATATTTAAGCAAACCCTAAGATCAGAAGAATTGAAATAGGTATTATAACTACCGATCAGGTCTTGCCTGTGATGGAAAGTACCTCGAGACCAAAAGACATTATATAGAATCAGAAGAAATAAAGATTTACAACTGAGAAGTTACTCTCTCATGAAACTCCTGCCAAAAGTCTCATACACCATCTTATTTGGCTAGAGGAGAATAAAAATTTACGGAAAAAGTCTGAGCCAGAATCGAACCGAATTTCAGATATTACACCTCATAAGGTCACTCCTCTAGAAACGCAAGAGTCAGAGAAGGCCAAAGTTTGAAAAAAAACGCACTGGAAAAAGGGCCTGCGGACTTAGCAAGTGGGTGCGCTCCACAAAGAAGGTATCATACACCCACAGAAGTAGGCTTGTTGAGAACAACTAGATTAACTCTGTCGTTCACAGACACTTTACTTTTCATTAGAATACAATCAGCTACTTAACATTAATTTCTTAGAAAAGGAGGCCTGGTTATTTGTAAATTCCCAATGCCTCAGCTGAGATCTCACCTCTATCTTATAAAGGAGAAGGGTATAATTGAAAAGGAGAACTTTTGTCTTCCCGCGTCCGGGTATTCCCACTAGAGAAAGGAATAGTATTCGCAAAACTTTGTTTGCGAGCGTATAACTCTAAACGATCCTACTGTACCGCTCATGCGCAACTTAGCTGTGTGTCCGTCCTTTTGCATAAAAATGATACCAAGTGTGTGTGAAACCGGTTAGTGTTTCCATATAGGTGTTATTACTAAAGAAAAATAATAAAAAATAACAAAAGATGGAGAATGCCGTAATCACTTGCTAACACGGCAGCGTCCGTGTGGATAAAAACTACAACTTTTTAATGAACTCATAACCGAGCCCCGAGAGGTATGTATTAGCTTGAATAAAATAGTGCAGGTACTAGAAGACACAGCCCGCACCCCACCTATCAAAATACACTTCCAGTCGCTTCCCGATAGATATGTATATTAGTATTTAACCAGAAAGATAATGATAAAAAAAAAAACCATAAAAAAAAAAAAGCCAAACGTGACGGGTGAAACAGTAAACAAGCAGATATAGATAATAAATATAGAATTAGATAAATATTAAGATATAATACAGATAGATATTTAGCTATATATAGAATAATTAATATAAGTATATATGTAAATATTATAATATGATAAAAAAACCGCTTAGTTGGCAAGATAGAACGGTATTTAATGATAGAAATAAGCATATACATTTTAATTTTTATAATCTTTTTAACATATGTAAGAAACTTGAGTTACATACATTAACATTTTTAAAAATTTAGTAATAAAAATTAAAAGAAATTTTAAAAAAAGAAAAAATTTTAAAAAAACAAAAATTTTAAAAATGAAATATAAACATAAAATTTATATAATAACATATTAAAAATAATAAAACAACTTTTAAGTAAGTATATTCAAAGATCATCCATCTTTTTATTAAAAATTATTATATTAAAAGTAAAGTTCCCTAATAAGATTAAGTAAATTACGAAGATTAATTTATATCTTTCTCCTTCAAGATAAATCCTATCAGTTTCATTTATCACTTTACATACAACGTTTTATCACCACTTTCTCCACATTCTATTATTTTATCATTATCATATTACCTAGCATCCCGTACATTTTTAGCATATCCGTCATGGATTTTTGCGATAGCGGTTTAGTTATCATTAGGATAATAGATTTAGAGTAATACTTAAATTATATCCTCTCACAACTATTCACTAGATAAAACGCAAGATTACTATAAGACTACTATTGGTACATATATAATATTGTTATAAGTTTATATAACATGCTTAGAATAAGAGTGAGAGAAATTAAATGATAAATATTACTCCTAGTCGTACCCGTGAGGATAGCTTCGTAAACAAATAATACTAACAAATTAAATAGGTGTAATAGACCCTAGTGAGCAATGATTATATTAGATTAGTAATTAACTATATAGTTATGTTATGTATATATATATCTAAAAATGTAGTTATATACTTATAGTTCATTTTATAATAAACTCGATTTTATGTAGAATATGTAAACTATTAAAGACATATAAGATATCTAGATATAATAATCTATTATTTATGTATTTCAGTAATGGTATAAGTAATCCTTTATTAGTGAGTATTATTAACTCACTCACTCCACTCATATGAAATAATGACCTCACTCACCTCACTACTCTCTCTCTGTTACTCATAAATGTAAATAATACTATTTAAAAATAGTATAATAAAGGATATATCTATCACTCAAAATATTATATAGATATGTAACAAATATAATACAATCTTTTATGCTGTATATATATTGAATAAATAATAATATATATATTTTCATAATATAATTACTTAGTGAATAAATTCGATATATTATTATGCATCTGTCACTAATAGCATAATACATTTTTCTGGATGCTAAGTAATAACATAAAACCAAATTTCTTATGTACCTAAATTAGGAGAGTTATATTACCAGAGGTATGTTAGTTATAAATTTAGTAATATTTAGCTATTATGGATGTAAAATATGGTGATCTTAAAAGGTGACCAGGAATGTAGTATACCAGCATTAAGTTAATAAAGGTATATATATAAATAGAGTTACAGAAACAGACCATCAATCTAATATTTGTATCACCATTCTGTAGCGAACCATGAGCTTGTAATCCTATATATATATAAGGATATTAATAATAGATATTATTGATAGTCAAGTAATACAGCGATATGAAGATTGTATATTTAGTATTAACATGTATGTTTACAAATAAGGAACGCACGCGCATATATTTTGATGAAATATTCCGTATAATAATAATAATAATGTTACAGAATGACCCGAAAACCTCTATATTGAGATATAATTCTCAAAATAAACAAATATTTCCAATTTTAGGGTATTAATGAGTTATATAGTGTAATATTAAATTTGTGTTTAAGTAAAATAGGTATTGACCGACAGTTTACTGCTAGAACGAGGGAACGAAGGTATATAATTATGAAAAAGAACCCAGTGGTCCAGTCTTGCAGTCATGGAAATATTACTAGAAGAGAGGATTGCATACATTTATAGACATTTTTTTAATTCTTTACACATCAATTTAAAACTTTAGTTAGCGAGATACATGTCATATAATTTTAATTAAACACACAATGCACACACGAATTATAAATATATTTTATAAAAAACTGAAAAAATCACAGAGAATAAAAATTTTCAAGTGAGGAATGTAGTATAATGTATAGTAAAATTAAGATTATTTTCAAGAAGAGTTTAGATGTGTAAAAGAAGCTCTAATCACAGTTAGAAATTAATAGCAATTTCATCAGATATAACTCATCTATGCCAAATTAGTGGATTTATTACACTACAATAATAATCAATAAATTACCTGTGGAATCAGCATATTAAAGTTATCATATAAAAGCTGTACAATGGTGAGGGCTCGGAGGGTGGGTGACGGGACAGAGTGGACCGTCGCCAACCCCTATAGAGGAGGGGCGGGAACCTCCCGGCCACACCCAGGAATATCCAAAAGAGCGGATATCTGGCTCAGAGCCATCACATACCCCTAGAGGTAGGTAGGGGAAAATTAGTTACCTATACTGTTCTGATTCTACTACCGTAGTGATATAAATGGCCGAATGAGACCCCGACTCCTTGCCTACATCTTTTTGCTAGTTGATTACCTTTATGGGGTTAATATTCTACCTTTATTAAGGTTTTAAAAAAAAAATTATAATAATAATATAACTTACGTAAGTACTATATATAAACGGTATAAACTTTTTCATATAATTACTTGTAAATCTATGGATCTACTATCTCAAACCCTACATTATTAATAATGTAATTGCTATCACAGCGTAATCATATATAAGACATATTTATAAATCTATTAATATTAATTAATTTAGAAGTAGCTACCAAAGTTATTCGGTTCAACGAGCCACTATAATATTGACTAAAACTGCTAGTTAATAATCTGAGTATTATAATAAAATACATGTTATGTAAGGCATTATAATATATATATTATAGATATAGATATATATTTATATATAATATATAGGTACATATGTATATATTTATAATATATAATATATATAATATATATATTAAATATATAATATATATATAATTATATATATTTAATATATATCAATAAACATACACGCAATCCGCATTTGACATCGCTGCATCAACTTACTAAATTAGATTAATATATATAGATATAGTATATATATATATAGAGATATGATTAATATAATAATATTATATATATATATTAATAGATAATGAGCACTTATATATTATATATATTAATAATATAGTATTTAATATAGTAGTATAATAATAGATATATAATTTAAATTATAATATATAAATATTAATAATATAATATTTATATAATATATATATATATATATAGTTAATATATATATTAATATTAATGATAAAATATATAATTATAATATAATATATAATATAAATATATATTTTTTATTTATAAATTATAATATATATATTAATTATATATAGTGTACTATATATATATTATCATTATAATAATATATTATTTAATAACTATATTTAATAATAATAATATATAAATTATATATATAT
>JABUQX010048632.1:47500-52340 GCA_015478945.1 Trachelipus rathkii | reverse complement strand
CCCAGCGGCAAGCTTTGGAAGAGTGCCCTACCTGTTCACATAAGAAACAGATATATTGCTCTCTTATTTCTTGTGCGGTCATCCTCTTAAAAGTGCCCCCATATTTGGGTGGACCATAACCGATTCACTTCTTCCTTTTCGTTGAAAGTATTACTCGGTTTTACCTCTTTCTCTCCTCCTCCCCCCTACTTTGAGGGTGTTAGCTGGCCTCACCTCCTCCCTTCCCTTATCTTCATACCTTGGCTTATGAAATGGTTCCCTATTTTCGTACGGATTATAACTCAAACCTCTGTTTACTTTCGATTCCTCTTAACCAGAAACACTTTGGTATTGCGAAATTTCAGTTGACCTTCTATTTTCATCTTTAATAAAGCTCCATGAGAGATGTGAGATAACTTTTCTATCAATTCAATTTAAGCTCATCTCTGTATCAAATACTCTGAGATCTTTTCTTTCAACCTTTCTCCATCTCTCCTTTCATTTACGTTTTGAATATCTTCCCTGTTAACCAAGAGTATCTTGCCTTGAGTTGACATGCTTTAGCATCCAGATCGTGAAGCGGCTCTGATACTTTCCATAGCCATCTTTTAATTCTAACACAAAAAATCAGTGAAGATTGAATCTCTCTCCCTTCTTGTATTCTACAAATTCCAACCATAACTCGAAAATCGTCTTCTTCCTCCGGTGTAAAAAAGTCTTAAACTGTGTAGAAAGTTCTCTAATCTGAGTGAATTTTGAAGCTTGCATCTCGCGAGAACGTATTTTCTAGCCTCGCTGTCTGATCGGATGATATGCAGACTTTGCAAAGGTATCTTCTGGTTCTCAGTTAATGCTCCTAAAGCACCTAGCTTTTCATTTAAGGAAGTGATGAAGTCTTGATACTGAATCCCTTTCCAAATTCTTGTCTTAAGATGTTTGCCGAATAATTTTAAATTCTCTGGTATCTCTGGGAAAGCGGGGTTGAACATATTAGTTGGATAATATGGAACTCCAATCGGTTGTGGAGGCATATAGGGGTATCCTTGCCACGCTCCAGGGTAAGGATAAGGTTGGTTAGGCATAGTGTGGTTACCAGGTGGAATACCTGTATAGTAGAAGGATTGGGGCATCGTCCCCGATGGTGGAAAGCCATAATTAGAGTTGTTTTGCCTTGCTGGGACACTTTCATGAATGTTTCCTCCTTCTGTCCCTCCAGGGAGGATGCTTGATTGTTGTTGAACGACGTTGGGCCCAGCAGGGGGTATAATTGGCCCTCTTGTTTGATTCTGAATCGCTGGGGGACCTTAAGGCCCCTGTGGAGAGGTGTTCGGTATTTGTGTACCTTCCCACTTGCTTCCATATGGTGTATGGGGTTCGACACCACCCCAATTCTTGGTCTTCATTCTTTCGTTGTTGATAGCGTATGCCATTAATTGCAAGTTCGAGCGTATTATTCCAGCATAATTGTGTTTTGCATATATTGTGGGTTCGCTACTCATGGAGGCTCTGCTCCTTCATGGCGGGTTTGACCAAGAAAAGACGGCGAAGGGATTAATGGACGCGGCATCCAATCAAGGGACCTGAGACAGGTGGATCTCCTGCGAGGTTGTGTACTCCCTTGAAGTTAAGCGTTTCGGGTCCCCCCCTCCTCTGCTTGCTCATTGGCTATGCCCTTCGTCAGCACTACCCTCATTCACCACGATATTCTCATTATCTCTCTCTTCATTAGCACCACCATTATCCCCTATATCTAAATTCTGATTTTCCGCCATTTTGTTTTATAATAATTACAAATATGCACTATATTCACGTACAGCACTTAAACTATTCATAAACGCGTGAAACTCCGTCGCTTATAATTAGTGTTTAAACGACCAAAAGTATCGTTGCCCTTATATGACTTACTACTAAGTATATATATATAATATAATAATTATATATAAATATATATAATATATATATAATATTATAATATAACTACGTGCCAATCGATCTCGGTTGCCGATATATTACGCAAAGCGTCTCGACCGACCTACTCGTCTTTTTGTGAGTGAGAGGAGTCATATCTATTAACACTCCTACTGTCTTCTCACAAGACTATTCCACTCGCTATTCCACTATATATTAGATAAAAAGAACACATCAGCAACTCCAACGTATGAACCACACTATATATATATATACCACACAAATATACGCGAAGAGCCTTCCGTGCTACCTCACTAAATCAGCATACACCATAGAGAGACCCCCTACACTACTATGCAGCCATCTAAGCTCTATCACTTACTGACATTGTCCTATGCACACTGATATATGTCACTTTATACGTCCCATAAAGAAGCATAGGATACTATTAGTATATCATATCATACTCAGTATTGATCATAATACAATAATATGACACGAGACAATTACAGACAAACTACATCAAAAATTAAATAATAAATATAATAGAGAGAGAGTCTCAAAAAATGGGTACGAGCCATTAGAGTCCTGGACTCGCACTGCCAGTGTGAGTTAACACACGAACTAGTCAGTCTTCCTGCATCACGCTTACTGCAAAAAAAATTAGCATTCCGCCCAGTTATAAACGATACTGCTGCCCTACCCGTAACCGACGAGTGACAGATGAGAGACATATACTATATATATATAATTAACTGAGAGTCCTTTATTTTAATTATATAAGATAAATATATTATAATTTTTAATATATATATATATATAATATATATATAATATATAATACGTATATATTATATTACGTATAATATCACAGAGACCACCATTATATATATATAAGAATAGATGAATCCTAAACTAACTTTCTCGCTTAAAATACTCCCTTATTACCCATTTTGCCACAGAGAGAACAATACCACATCCGGCCGCGAAATACACTGATCTTCATAGCCAATAGTCGAGAGAGAGTGATGTTAATCCCGAACAGCTCTACATATATAAAGGTACATATTACTTCCTACTTATCTATCACTTGTGAGCACTACGTTATTTCACGTAACATAACCATTAAATAATGTTAACATTGATCCGAAATCATTATATATATATATATATATATATATATACTACTAGATATAGCTATCCAAAATGACCTCATACCCGCACACGAACTCGTGTGGACTACCGACAATATATATAAAAGGTTTCAGAAGTTAAAGTAAGGAATAACCTAGCTACTAGAGCGTGACTATAGCTAGTATCATCATTCTAATCTCATCTCACATTAAATTCGGTGAGTCGAGATGAGCTTGAGCGATTTTATACTAATATAATCAAGCGATACAACATTTTACGTTATTTTGCCTGCTTCAACTTCGGTTAAACGCTTTTTTGCTCACTCAGACAACAAAAATGACAATTCTTTTATATGTTCGTGCGGCAGTGGCGGGCTATACATCTATGGCTGAACTCATATATAGCACAGTGAGCGCTCAGCACGATTATAGATACAGCACCCGTTCTGACCACAGAGACCAGAGCGTTTATAAACACACAAATGCACACAAGATTTTAGTTCTAGTAGTTTACTAACACACACTACATGGTATATCCACCGCACCGTACTCTGTGTGTCGAAGTGTGCTGCTCGCTACTCCCACGAAAGTAGTATGATTGCGTAGAATATCTCCAATCACCATTTGCGGCATCACACGAGTCATCAGATCATAGATTTTGCACATATACGAGGTCTACCACTACATCACATCCAATTAAAAATGGAGACAAATTAAAATTAATTATCACTTACATACCCACACACACCCACACAGTCCACCGAGTGAAGAATATATAATCATCATGTCTAACCCGGTAACAGCTCTCTCACTATACAGAGGTCGACTATGATTCCCTCTATTATATCGAGTTTATCTAATCCCTTCCTAATTTCGATCCCTCCGTTATTCCTCACGATCATATTCAATCCCACCGAACCATTAAACTTAACTTATCAATATATCACATTCATGAGAGTACACGATATAAGAAATGAATCACACACACAAAAACTGTGTGAGCAGAGAGTACACGATATATATAATATATCACTCTCACTCATACTATACTTTATGTATATATATCCAAGTCACAGTCAACCTTTATTATCCCTCGTTATCCTTCTATATTAATATAGTGATGCAATTGATCACGCTAAAACTTACTAAACAGATTATCACGAGATCACGCATATCTTACTATCTACTATATATATCTGGAGTCTGAGAGACTGTGTGTATATCGTAATTATCATGAGACACATACTACTGAGCTCCTCCTACATGAGTCTTAACACTACAAAATCTCGGCCCAGATAAATAAAATATATATAATAAATATATATATATATATATACAACTAATATATATATAAAATATATATATATATATAATATAATTATTAATTATATTTATGATATTATAATATAATATATATATATTTATATAGTATATATATATATATATAAGTCCTGTCAACTACAATAACTATACTGATTCGTATCCCCGAATAGTGAAACTACTCTATCACACGTCACCAGCTTCAGCTTACACATATACAATATTATATATAATATATATAATATATAACTATTATATATTATAATATAATTATATATATATAATTAATCTATAATTATGTACTAACTTGGATGAAAAATTTTGTTGACATCACAATTCTAAGTTCTACTTATGCACTCCGATGCCGTCGGTTCGAGAGGCTTCTGAGTAGTGTGGCGCGCCCAGGTCGTACCCTTGAACATACATCTGACTATTCGCATTTCAGCACGGATGGTTGATCCTGATCAAGATAGCCAAATATGTTTTTTCAACTCGTTATG
>JABUQX010048632.1:22500-42500 GCA_015478945.1 Trachelipus rathkii | reverse complement strand
ATAAAATCTTTTGATCCAAAAACGGCTGCGAAAGACTGTTTCCTCCAGCAATAAGAACATAAAATATAATAAGCTGTGAAAGTTAAGAATTAATAACATACCGTAATATAATATATAACATATAATATATAATAGTAGACTATATTATTACTATATAACTATTATATATAAAACTAAATAAATATATATATATATATATTATATAATATATATATATATAATATATATATAATATTATATATAATATATATATATATATACTATATAATATATTATAGCTATATATTAAATGAGTGGTAGGGATTCGAGGCAAAATTTGCTACGAGTTAAATTTAACTAAGCACCTTTAATTTCCATGATTTGTCAGAACTATCACGTACACAAGAAAAATATTATTATTATATATATAATATATAATAATATAATATAAATAGATATAATATTAAATATATATATATATATATATAGAATATAATAAAATATATACGGCAAACCACACTACCGAGTCCGGCCAGCCTCCAATCTCCATCAGCGATCAGCCACGCGCCATTCTGATAGGAAGAAAGAAGAAGAAGAAGAAGAAAGGGAAGAAGAGAAGAAGAAGAAGAAGAAGCAACGGTTTAGTGATTGAGAGAGGTATAAAACGGCTGTTAGGTGGGTCGTAGGGAAGAATACAGAGGAGGAGAAAGAGGAAGAACCTAAATCAGACGTTTTGATTTTTTTTTTATTGAAAAATGTCAGAAAGACAAAGAAATTGCGTAAGAGTAACCAGAAAAATGATTAATTTTGTATAAGAAGAAAGATTTTAGCGCTGCGGAGAATTTAGAGCGAATTAATGACTTATTCCGAAAATAAATTATGATGTTCTAGGATTCACGACTTATTGAATTTAACAAACGACCGGGAAAAATCGCCGAGACGGCCAGCGTCATTCACAGGTTGACGTGCTCATTGCGTTAACGAATGGCCAAAGGACAAGTAGAGAATAAGCCAAAGAATTATTAATTTTACAGTATAATAGGGGAAAAACCTGGAATGTATGCCTCCATGCCAGAGACAAGAAGAACATATTCACCTCTTGTTAAGGTTTCTAGTATAAGTATATATTATACACAAGGTGTGGCACCGTAATGAGCAAAGTAAACGTCTCTATCGTTCAAATTCACATTATACATTCAGTTAACCAACACAACAAAACACATTAACATACACTCATAGATCTCTACAGCACGGTGTTCCTGCGCGCTTCGTACGATTACAATACACCATCATACATACATAAACTGCAATAGCCTATATCAGAATCAACCTCATGAATTTAACCACCAAAGGCCGATCTAAATCATCAGACACCAAGCATCGTTCATTTCCCAACGAAACGTAGTCCAAGCACACACTCTAATGTATCCCAACCCCTCATACGAGAAACCAACACCTAGACTACCACGACTAGGCACACATCCAACCAACCAAATGCTTAATCATTAAAGCGTCTTATCGGTAGAGAATGTAGCGTAAGTTAACGTTAATCGTTTAACGTTAACCGTCTTCAAATTTTTTTTTTTTTTTTTTTTTACAGTATCACCAACCACCACTCACGGGCAGAGCCCTATTCAGGAGGGTATGATTGCATGCCAATATTCAATCCGTTAAGCGCCAAATTACGCAAGGCGTGAACATAGGACGCAGGCTTTTAAAGTTGAGGCGGAGATTAAATTCAGCAGGGAAACGCAGAAGATGGAAAAGAGAGTTCCACAAAACAGTGGTGGAAGGAAAAAGGAAACACCGCAGCAAAACTGGAGATACCAATATCTACACAAAAAATCGTGCGTAGACACAGCACCACCCTTTGTGGCTACTTAGGCGTTCGTAAAGTTGGTGGTACGTAAGTGATAAGTTCCCTCGAGTAGGTACCCCGACATCACTCTGCTCGCTGCGATACCTATAGAAGAAGAGAGATAAAGCACCAAACAATCGCGCCGCAAAAGATAGAGGTTCAAGTGAACTGGAAAGTACAGAACAGTTTAATAAGCCTTTTGGCTTTTGACTCGACCCTGTCCAAAGCCGGGTAGAAAACCAGAGCCCCCCAGATATGTGAGCAGTACTCAAAAAAGCCGGATGAGACCTTTGTATAGCTTGAATAACTAAAGAAGAAGCTGAGAAGAGGAAAAAAAATGTCTCGCAGTCTAAACAGAACTCCCGAGTTTCTTTGAGGCCAGCCCCAGCAACCGTTGTGTTGATGTGAGGTTTCCAAGAACATTTTTTTATGTTAAGGCCAGGATGTTTATGAAAAAAAAACAGGAAGACGGAGAAGAAACCGTTCAAATAAGAGAATAGGATAAACTTTAGAACAATGTTATTTTTAGAGAGGCAGAGATTTGTAGAAGGTTGGGATTTAAAGAATGAAATTGCACAAAAGATTGAGACCGACACCCCACCCGGCAAAATTCTATCTAAAGCGCAAGAAGATGCAAGACCAATAATAGAATCGGAAAAAAGATTTTAAGACGAGAGGCAATTATTCTAGAAAAGTAAAAGATGGAGCAAGTATTCTGAAAATGAGTCTTGAAGAATGAAGGTTCCGGGTCTATCGCATGTGAGTGGATATATGTGCAAGGTGGAGAGATCATTAATGAAAAGTAGGGGAATAAATAGCGAAAGATGAGTACGGGAAACCCTGAGAACTCCAACTATGCACAGAAAAAAAGAAGAAGACCAAGTTCGCTCCATCAACCATAGCCGATGTACATGTTTATTAGCGACTTGAAGAAAAGCTAGACAATAAAGGAAGCAAAAGAGAGAAGGGGAGAGGAGGGAGCTTGGTGAGAGCAATGCATTGCGTGCCGATTACCCGGTCAAAATGCTATTGGATATGTCAAGGCGCCGACTACGCAAGTTCTGCCAGTTAGTTCCTAAGAGCGGAAAAAACCATAAATCGGTAAATAGGAAAGTAAATCGCCAGTAGACTTTGAACACCAAAAGCCGTACTAGCGATCGGAAAGAAAAAGGGGAAAGAAGATTGAATGAGATTCCAGAATTGTCTAAGAAGAAAGAGTTGAGAAGGGTTTCCCAAAGATTTTAGATAGAATACACAAGTGAGAGCTGATAAGGGCGATAGTTAGAGTAAGGATCAGAGCGGCTCATCCTTTATTTTCGGAATAAGGTTGGACTAATTTATATAGTATTAGCGTTACACTTTCCAACACTGAGGGAATAGTGCTAGTATTAAGACATAGAGAATATAGTTGAACGATAGTGAATATATATATAATATATATATTATATATAATGAAGCATAAGGGCGTGGGTTCACATACACGAAGCTAACCTCCATTCACACTCCACACGTCTAACAAGAGAGCTCTTGGACTAGTACGGGATTATGATGGTGCAAACCCTGTGTGCTATACTCAAACGAAATCACGACAAACGAAGATAGAGCTGACATCTTCGCCTATTGATACAAATGAGTAGAAACTTGAAGTCACGCGATTTTTGGAAGAGGAAAGTGAATTTTCCATGAGAGGAGCGTTGTATGTAGACAGTTCTTATAAAAGTTATTAAGATGACATAGAGATCACAACCAAAATATTGGTATAGAGGAATTGGATTATCTAAATTAAATAAGTACTGCAAAATATAACTACCGTCCCGAATCTAATACAATTAAAATTACTATTATTATATATAAAGAAAATATTTTTTATAAACTCGTAAATTAAGTTATAACGGATATAACGTGAAAAATAATGTAGGTAATATGATAAAGAAAATTTTAATCTACTATTTAAAAGATTAGACCGTAATTTTTTTATCGAATAATAAATTAACACACGATAAAAGTGAACGTTAAAAATGATTATAACGAAAAATGTAACGAGTTAAATAATTAAACGGTAATTACTAGCCTTTAACACTACTATATAGTTAAATGCCACATAATGTAATATATATATATAAATATATATTATATATTAATATATATATATTATATATATGATAATATATTATATATATAATATATAAATATATATACACGGCCATATAGTGAGGCTTACGAGCCGACGGGAACTAGAAAGTGAGGACGTTTATTCATTACCTACGTTTAGGAGAGCGGAGTAACTCCCACTCGCGACATCCCATAATTACACCAAAAAGAGCGGCGGTTCCTGGAGAACCACTCTCCACGTGATGCTCCTGTTTTAAATTGTTCTCCTGGGGAGTAATTATAGGAAAACCAGCAAGATTAATCTGGCCCACAGATTGAAATTGAACTAACGAATAATCTATATATAGTACAACTCGTCACCCTGTTCTCAAATCGCACACCCCACGTGAAGAGCTCGAATATAGTGAGACACACCCCGTCCACTTGTCACACGGAACTAACCGCACTTGGAGTAGAATACACAATATATCTTTAAAAAAAAAAATAGTGCTTTTATATAAAGGTAAGGAGGACAACAGATACACACACACTCGAAATTTTAAGTCAGGAGTTACTAGAGTACTCTATCACTGCTCCGAGGATATAAATATATATAGATAATATAAAAATATATAGAGAGACTAATAATAATAATATATACTCACATATTACAGTAAGAGTGACTGAGGCAAAAAGAGGTTCCTTAGTCAGCTTGGTTTTGATTGAATGGTGTCGCACCAATAAGTGGAATACATGCACATCCCACTATCCATCTACAATGAATAATGTTATAATAATGGGAAAATAAAAACTTATTATGCACCCCCACTATTTCTGTTCCACCTATTCACGATCTACCACGTGAGAGTACTCCCCAATGAAAGTAGATAATCATTTATAAATAATAATAATTAGTAAAAGTTATAAAACAGAATATTAATATATTATAATGATATATACCATGACTATTATAAAAAATATAAAATAAAAATAGAGTTAAAATATAGAATAAAAAATAACTTACTATATATAAGAATTACTTATACTATGTATGGTTTAATTGAGAAGTTCTATATATATATAGTAAGGTTACGATCTAAAATGATACGTAACTCCTCTAATCTTGCTACTTATAAAGGATACTAATGTTAAACGCATCTTGACTCTTACATATAATAGTGCCAATACAAAATATAGTACTAATAATAAACCTAATACTTCTATCTTGCTTCTTGAGTATAAAGTCAGTTTGTTGATCATATAAACAATTAGTCATGAAACCTCATCTTTAGAGTATACGACCACAGTATTAATTATTTCTACCATTATACGGGTAGGAGCTATTTAGTATTATATATATTTTGTATATGACGAACCTAGCTCGTCTTGCCAAAGTGAGAGATAACCATTTTTAGTAAGAAATTACTATAGACCAGAGAGACAAAATTTTTGTGTTATTTACTTAGCAAGTGATAAGATAATTCTTGATAAACAGTAATGCCTTTATATATATTATATTAAAATTCTTTAATTCAATGAGTTTTTATATCCATAATTATTATAAAATAAAAATAAAATAATAAAAAAAATTTCTTAAATATATTTGAAAATTATTTTATATAAATATATTTTTATTAATAATATTAATTGAATATATAACAAAAAAATTAAATATTATAAATTTTACTGAAGTTGATTCTTACCTTTTAGTATCGCTAGGGATTACAATACATAAAAATAATTTTAATATATATAGTGAAAAATCTCTTATTTCCTTATCCTTATCTCTTATTATGAAGGAACTAAATAAACATAATATTCGTCTACACACACTTACACGCTAAAAATACACCGTTACCTTTAAACATAGAGAAGTGTAAGAATTATTATACTGTGTATAAGGGAGCTCTGTAACGTCTTCTATCCCACGTCACTCCTACTAGTGCATCCTTTGTATATATCTCTTTTCTCCCTCCCTCCCTCGTTCCTCTACAAAGAGTTAGTAATTAATTAAACCACATATAAGATATATCTAATCTATAGTTGGTTTAAGGTAGGGTTTAACACCAAGCATATAATTAAAATAAATAAGTTTTTAGAAATAGTAGAAATATTAGAAGAATTCGTATACAGATGATGAATCATACTTTAAAATTTGTTTAAAGATAATTGTTTACAAAATTATTCTAATTAAGAAATACACTCATTTAAGAACGTGTGGGTAGTTATGTAGTAGTTAAAACTTATATAGTGTGATATTATATATATTATATATATTTAACATACTATATAATATTTTAAACTATTTATACATACCAATATTTCCATAAGATATTATATAAAGTGATTTTCCATAAGTGTAGGAATATGAATAGAGTGGTATTGTGTTTGTGTTGTCATAAAAAGAGTTAATATATTATAAAGAGTGAATTTGTATTATTTATTAATACTTAATTTACCCCCTAAAACTATATTTTAATGAAACTATCCCTGAATTTCTCAAAATATTTTTTATATGTAATTGATTTATAATATGTTACATAAATACAGAGTCATGAAAGTATATTATATATACTCACTTATATATATGTATGATGTATATATATATATCTAGTAATCTTTTTTACCTTAATATATTTATTTAGATATCTCTTTATATTAGTTATCTCTTTAATAATCTTTTTATTAAATTCTATGTTTACTTAAAAATATATATATTAACATAACATTTTCTATTTTTTATAATTAACTACGTTTACCCCTCATATTCAATCACCCCAGTATAACGTATACTATGTCTTCATCGTTAAAATCTGAAAAATATATCTATATTATATATATATATTTTATATCTATATATATATTATATATATATTAGAATGTAGTTCTGATAAAACATAACACCGAATGTTATCCTCCCTAACTAATTAACTTCGCCAAATTAGTCAAAAAAATTTATGATATGTCTTTATGATTATCATTTATTTATTGAAAATTATGCATCATCCTATTTTATCGTCTAATCGGTATGAAAAAACTCAAAAATTTTCAACGTTCATTTTCTAATTAAAAAATCATATTTTTACTGATCAACACTTATCGTAATGTTTATTACCTCTGAGGCTTATATGAGTATTTAGCCCATAACGTGTAATGAAAAGCGTGTAGAGAGATTGGTGAGCGCTCTTTATGAAAAAATTACGCCTACAAGAGTTGTTAAAAATCCCATAGATTATAATATATATATATATATCACAGATATACTCTAATAAAATAATAATGAAGCTCGTTCAGTCTTAATATTAAGGTATATTATATATTCTTTATTTAACAAAATTGCATACCGTTACTTTTCACATATACATGCTATATTAAAAAATAAACAATGAGCAAATGAGCCTATAGTTATTACCAAGTAGAGGAGTGTGAGTCATCTCCCCTAGATTTTATGGTATGAGAGAACATCACACTCTAGTGCTGTGAGGTTTATGACTTGCACAAGTGAATTGTATAAACTAATACAGATGAATAAATATTTGTAAGAATCGTGGATGCTGAGGTTTTACCTTCTACTTATCTATATAAATAGAATTTAGTACAAGCCTGCGCGCCATCCAAGTATAATATTACAAATCATATCACCCTAACTTATTTCCTTTTTTACATCCTCCAGTATTGTCTTCAACTCTAGTCGCAGTGTTTTAATATGATAATGTGTAATTGATTATGTAAAGTATAGAGAGAATCCTAGTATGAGGGTGTGTGATTAACAAATCACATAAGCCTATACATAGAGTGGCCATAAAACGAGCATGAGGTCCCACATTAATTTTACCATAAGAAAAGCCTATAGTGAATATATTTTAAACTTTGAGAGGCCTCTAAACTTTTTTCTTTAAACTTCAAATCATTTCGTTTTAATTATATAAAGGCTTTCATAAATATTTTTTTATAGTCCGAATGGGTTATCTGGGGTATTTTATTTTTCTGTTCAGTGGCGGAACAATTCTGACCTTGAACCCTACTTTCTAGTATATAACTTCATCTCAATATAAAGTCTCTTCACTCACCTCTATATCCTGTATCCCTTTTTTGTCTAAAGTATGCTTTCTTTTCCGTTTAGATTCACAAAAAGAGGCCAAGGAATCTACTCTTAGTAGGTGAGTAATATTAAGCATGCGACACACATAATAGCATAAGTAAATTACATGTAAAGCTAATATTAGATAGTTGTTATTAAATGCGATATATCCTCGAAATAAGCCTTCATTGCGATACGAGAGCGTGTTATACCGACACTCGCATAGTCACGTCTGTGAATCGTGCGATCTGATCTTATTTAAATATTTCTCTTTTATAAAATCCTGAGTAACACACCAAGATATTTGTATAATTAAAATTCGTTATATTCTTCAACTTAACATACATAATAAATAACTATCATTCTCATTATCTCAACAAATTCGTTCAGATACAAATCAAGTGAAGAATTGGTCTAATTTTAATAGCATACTTAATAAATAAGAATAATATAATTAACCCTTTCTCGTCGCCTCTCGATCACCCATCTTACCATAGAGAAAAATCAAAGAATATTCTTTTGAATTCAAATTTTTTTTGAGTTCTTTTAGGATTTATTACTCTACTCTTACCTGTATACAAGTAATCATATTGGCAATTGTAATTCCTTAATCAAATACTGGGAACGTTTCTTCCTTAATACCTAAATTACACCAAAATGTCAAAATAACTGAGAGTGACGGAGTATGATAATACTGGCAGAAACATAGTAATGGTGCGGATTCACACATAATCACCACATTTCAATTATTTTCGGCGGCAGGGTGAAATTGACCCACTTTAATGTGCCCACACATAATAGTATGATTTTAATTGCCAATAAATTACAATTTAATTTGGAAACAAATAATTTCACAATAATTGACACAGAGTGTAATAAAGCTAACCACACAATTCGAATTAATAATAAATATATCACATAAAAAAAATATAAATTAATAAAATATATAACACTAAGATTCCCACAATTATATATCTTTATATAATAATTAAATTTTCATATATACAGATATGTTGACAAGAAAACTCACATTTTGAAATAACTATACAACAATTATGATCTATTAAGAAGAGTGCATTTTTGTTGTCCCTAATTTATTAATTGTATAAAATATAAATATATCAACTCAATATATGTAATTAAAATATCAGTCATAAATATAATAAATATGATTTTATTAATTATATCTATTAATATTTCTTTGTACTAATAATATTATTAAATATGATTAATTACTATATATATATAATTTATTTAATATTATTATTTAATTTTATTATTTATTATAAGTGTTGATAGGTAGGTGGTGAAAGGGATATATCAATGGGAGAAATACGATTCACCACCAAGATCCTACGCCATATCTAATTGATTTATATTATATATTATATTATTTATATTAATAATAAATAATCCTATGAGGATTTTAAACACTTTATGAAATATAGCGAAAACTATGTAAATTTATTCTATTACCCTAATAAATAGATAGGAAGTCGCGTCAAATATATTATTCATATTCATTAATATACATCATCTTATCTTATATAATTGTTTATCTACTTTTTTAGAGTTAATACCTATGATCGGTATATTTAAAACAGAGAATGGAAGTCGTGAGAAACAAAGATGACAACCCTCATCTCATATCGACCACATTATTTTATTCAAATAAGATCTAACTATATCAGATGACATTCGTGTGGTTGAGACACACTGTGCTATTCAGGTTATGAGAATTTGTAATAAATAGCATCATATCACTAGATCTATTGACGTGGATTCACACTTTAATGAGGTATAAACCCCTACTACTCCCACTTCCCCTTAATATTCACATATCTCTTTTATAGAGAAAAACTCCAACTATTTCCTAGACACTAGTCAATAAGCACACAAAAAATAATAAATTATACTAATTTAATATAATAATTATAGAGATTATACACTTTACACTACAAGTCTCCATTTAACTCAACTGATGATCATAACAAAAAGCTAGAACCCCCACGAAAAAAAAAAAAAAAAAAAAAGCTTCCTACTCATATTAAGTCAGAAAGCTCTAAAACCAAATACAATTTCAACTTTGTTCGCTTAGCAATTCAATGTGAAGTCCTTCTTTAATATATATTAAAATTCAATTATTAATATTAAATTTCATTATGACTAAAAATAATATGCGTTGGGCGCAGAAAGCCGTGACCAGCCACCTCTTTTAGAGTGCGAAGTATGATACCGATCCACCGATAACAAATTAAAATAAAAAAAATATTATAAATAAATATTTTATTTTTCTATATTTAATAACTAATTTTATAACTATAATTCCTCAAGGTTTTTACTACAAGTTTTATCTAGATCATCTTTAATTCTAGAAGATTTTATTATTTTTTAAGATTAGTTATAAATACACATTATGTGGTTATCAATAACTATGACCCCTAATTTTCACAGCTAGAATTACTCAACTTTTTGATATAAAGTGAGTATTGTTATACATGACACACACACATATGATAAATAGAATCGTGTACGGTTATTCTTATTAAATATCAATATTTTCAGCGTATACACAATCTCTCGAGTATGTTAGCTTAAAACTGGCAAATGTTAATTATCAAACTATTTATTTAAGATTGTGCGAAATAAATATACATCCGGTCTATCGCCTTCAACCCTGAATTCTGTATTAACAATGTAGTTATGTATATGTGAAATAGGGCGATTATAACTGTACTAGTATATCATTCTTTTGAATTTTACGCGTATATAATATTTCGACATTTTATTTTTGTATAATTAATTATATATATAATAAAAGTTACTTAATTAAATGATACACCAATTAATTGTCACACAAAATATTTGCGAAAGGGTGAAATCGGACCACCTAATTATTTCTTATTTTGATTCATTATTCCATAACTTGATTACTAATTTATATGATAAACAAGTACTTATATAAGTAAAAATTTAAATAATAAAATGAATTTATACTAAAACCAGGATTCTAAACTTAGATGAGTCCGATTCGCCCCCAAAATGGTGGTCGATTCACCCCTCCATAAGCGATTCGAGAATAAAAAATTTATAAACTAATAAAAACTAAATATATGACAATTATCAAATGTCAATTTCTGTAACCGCTTTTTAATCGATACATGTACTCTGGCTTTCTGAATTTCCTAAGATATATATGATGATATCCACTCAAGCAAATTAGTTTCTAAGGTACTTAAGAAAATGCATTAGTGGTAAATCTGGTTGATTATCTAGAGACATACGTCTGTAAATAACACAGTGGTCCAAGTTCACCAACGTACCCGACGCAAGCTTATAGTAATTGTTATTATATTAAATTAGGGTAAATATCTAGTAGTTAATCTAAATATATTTCTGCAAAATAAATTAGTAAAAGTAATAAAAATATCAATAATGATACATAAAATAAGAATAAAAATTGGGACTGAAAGTTCCATTCGTTGGAAAAATTTTGACACTTTTTGCAATCATATCTTATATAAATGATATTATATTTCAGTTTTTATTCTAAAATATCTGCCTAAGACAGCCAGTAAATGATTATATTATATTCACCATTGACCTATATGTAATAAAATGTCTATATAACATAATTCATAAAAAATTAGTCAAAATACAAGACCAAGGTAGGCACCAAATTCACCCCATCACTCATTTTTGTATATACTTGTGTTGATTCGTGAATTGTGCCATAGTTAGTAGCCAATTGCTATATTATATCACTATGCACGCAGTTGTAAACAAAATCATCTACACAGCTATAGTATATCACTAGTTTAACAGTGCTTTGTGACAGTCTTAACTGATAACTCGAGGTATAATATAGTTAATACACTTAAAAACAAACACTCCCAAGATGAAACTTACATTTTTTTATTTCCCTGTAACTGAATGAGTAAAAAAAATAAATATTTATTTATCATAAAAAGTGAATTTGAATGTGATTGCACAGGGTTAAGTACCATAATTTAGTTAACTTATTTATAAAATATTAAAATAAACTCATCTAGATATTAATATAAATTATCGACATCATACTACGCTTAACTCCACAACTACCGCATATATATATATAAGTTAGCTATAATGAGCGAAAAAAATAAAAAAAATTTTCTTTATTATAAATTTAATTATAACAATAATTACTCAGATGGATACCAGATATCAAAACCCCTTACATATAAAGAGTGCTACCTAGTCACTCACCACCGATACCTACTAAATTAAAGTTATAAAAATTAAAATTATATAAAATTTATGAATTTTAATATATATATATATATATATAGATAATTCTATGAAAGGCATTTAAATTAATAATAACTCGATAATAAAAAAATTTATAATTTTTATAATTTTTTATATTTATTTAGAGTGACCGATATACACCCTCATCTAAAAAATGCTACCATAGTTCACCCCGCTACTGATTGCATTATACTATTAATATTACTTGTAGTATATATAGCTACTAACAAAACATAACTACTGATACTTTAGAGAAGTACTCATAATAAATGAGACCTATAAACCTATGGATTAGGACAAATAAAATGAAAATCTATGAGAGTTTTAACTATACATTTGAGAGGCTGTAACTTTTTTCCTAATAAGAGTGATGTATATATTACAATTTATATTCTTATTTTAATTTTCCTAATAATTCTTTTTGCTTTAGTATTTAGAATCTATCCTAAGAGACGCCCGGGCCAATAAATATGTTGACCCGAAAACGCCACATAACAATTGTCGTCTAATCCTATACAACAGTTTACATCACTAATGATAAATTCAACCTTGAGAAATACGTTGTAGAGATATGTAAAATATATCTTTACATTAATATATGTCTGCCTTAGAATATAAGATCTTATAAGAAGTAACCTACGATTATTACTTCAAAAAGGCACTACTATTAGCACAGATCACCTAAATCAAATAAAGGTTACTTGGGAGATGCTGTACCTATTTAATATAAACCCGTCACCAAATACATATATAAACTAAGAATTACAAAAGAGTTAAAACTACATTGCAGACACAATATGCTACAATTGATTATAATATAAAAATATAACTGGAGATATAGAGTAAGATTAAATATATATGCAATTAAAGTAACTATGAAGATGATATATAATCAAAAATAATAATGTTTTAAAAAATAATAAAAATAATATAAATTAATATTGGTTATAAGATGTACTTAAAAGCACATGTTAAGTAGTGCATAGAACCACACTGGCGTTATACTTAGAAAATGGAAATATTGATGAACTAAGAAATGTATTATAAACACTAAGGGTGAATACAGTAATAAACACTTAATAGACAGTTATGTGTCGTTACCGTCAAATATTTATCATTTTAAAACATAAGAGTCCAATTCATTAGCTAATCTTGGAATAAATCTGTGGGTATTGAATTATTATAAGATTAATAATAAATTAAAAGTATTAAGATGTTTCGGTAAGATTGCTGGAACAAGCACTCTAATCTCTTATAGCATACATACGTCTAGGTAGATACTGAAATATTAAATACAAGTAAACTAATAAGTACTACTAAAATATTTATCTAAATATCACAAAAAGTAATTAATCTCTTATAGGCAAATTATCATTATATATTAACTAAGAAATTAAATTAACAATATTATCTCAAATATAAACTATATAGAGATAATAACAAATAGTTTTATTACTAAAAATATAAATAAATATTAGATTCACTTTATATAAATTATATTTAATGGATATGAAAACTAACTTATAAAATCTCAAAGTAACTTACGTTAACAATTAAACAATATTAAAAATAACGCTTCACAAAACAATAATCAAATCACAAATTCCACCATATCACATACTTTTTACTTTCACCATAATTGAACACCACACAATCCCCGATTTGTTATCTTTTATCATATCATCCCTAATAATGAAAAACCCACCAAATTTCCCAGAATTTAACGATTTTATCACTTATACACAATCAAAACAAACACACGCAGAATCCACTGTAATGTAGAGCCATTTTTCATTCCACCACAAATGAACCGCTTACGATCTCACACGATGAGGTGATCCTTCTTCCCCTTAAGAAACCACCTACAATCCCCCTATGTATAGTCTCAATGCATTCCCCATTTAAAGCTATATAAGACCCAAAAATATCACCCACTGAATGTATCCTTATTTTTTCTTATCACCTTATCATTAAAGAATCCCAACATCCCATTTATCCTTTTCTCCCCATACAGAACCCCACGCATCCGTCCAAGATTGTTGTCCTTCTTTCTTCTCTTATATAATAGATATACTCCACTATCCCCATCGTGCTATCCACAACATATTATCCTCTCCCCAATTAAGACACTACATCCACCTCAAATAGTTTGTTCCTTCTTCCCCATAGAGATATCCCCCATCAATACCCCAGGTAAAATTTCTCTTCTCTTATTCTTATACGCTCACTAAAGAAACCACCACACTCCACCTCAGAAATTGGATACCGTTATATTCCCCCAACAAAACCCACGCATACCTTCCGAGGTGTGATGTCTCTTTTCTTCCCCAATTAAGAAATATAGGAGAAATCAACAACTTCCCTGAGCGATCCCCGACAGTTGTACCTTTCTACCTTTCCTCTCCAAATCCAGTATCTTACCCAAATACAATAAGGCGAAAAGGTTTCACATACATTCATAATGACTCTCCCAAAGCTAAGCTTTATGACCCACGGTTCTCCTTCTACTATACAAGTTCTAACTAATAAAGAGAGCAACCACGCTATCATTCGATAAAATCCATTTGTGATATAGAACAACTCTAAAATTTCTACAAAGAGATCTCTGTCAAAAAGAACGAGAATTGGGAACGCCTTAATTACCATCATTAGTAAAAATAATTAAGATAAACATAGAGATAGATGAGAGTAGTGAGAGAGATGAACATTACAAATCTCTTCCAAACATGACCGAAACTTTAAACTTCTAATTACATAATAATAATAAATAATAATCTACAACAAAAATAGCAAATAACATAATATCAAAAACTATATACAATTAAAACCATACTATAAAATAAGAGTCACACTATCAAAAAATAATTATATCCCAATAATATGAAATAATTACGTTAATAAATAAATATTAATTACTAAAATTATATATACTAAACATAAAACACCAACTTGCTTCGACGACTTCCAGATTATATATAAATATAACTGACTTTTATGTGAAATAATATACAAATCTAATATAATAAATGTCGAACAAAGTAAATATATCAAACTTAATCTAAACATTGAATATATCAAATATAAAAATATTCACATATGTGACACGAAACTTTAAAAAGACCACACTAAAAATAATAATGTACACAAAAATATAATAATCAATAAACATAACTATATAAAAAAAAATAATTACATCAAAACTAATAAAAACATCAATCCAAACTTAACCTATCAAGAGACTGTATGAACGATATAAATAATTAATAGATAATAATTCAAATAATAATAATATTTGGTAACAATTAAAATGTGTGATTTAATAAAATGACTAATGGCCTAGATGCTCCACCATTAACTGCACTAAACCGCTTAACTACACCAGCATTATATATCCCAAAAACCTATGAGCAAAACATAGATTCCAATTCACACAAATATCAAACTATTATCCATATGAAATATATATTAAAGCTACTATAAAAATTAAAAATCAATAACGGGAGCTCAAATAAAAAAAAATAAAACTTTAAAAAATTAATATAGAAAAATAACAAAAATAATATTCATAAGTTAGGATTTAGTGATAGTTGCCAGTTAACTAAATTAATAGTGAGTCTATCAAATATTTTATAATAGCTGTACCAAAAAAGAAAAGAGATTTATATGGTCTTCTCTCTTAATTATATATTATTAAAAACACTTTTCATTGTAGAGCTTATCTAATCCAAATAAATGAAGAAAGAACAAAATATTTAATATTTACAAACTAAAAAAAAAAAATGGTAAATAAAATATATACTTGACGATGCAAATTTTTTTATATTCTAAATCGAATTAATAATAATAATGAATACTTTAATGGCTTCAAATGCTGGGCAACATAAAAGATATCGCTCCGGAAGAAAAATGTATATTCAATACCAACAGATGCCTATATTTATGAGAATAAGTATTAACAGGTATATATTTGGTAACAGGGAAATATTAGGATTTACCCATTATTTAGTAATATATTGGTATTAGGATTAAATACAAAATAATTATGATTAGGCAATGAATACGAAATCAATTAGGTTAATAGAGCCTATTAATAGATAAGGAGAGGGAAGAAATTATATGATATATATGATAATAATAAAATATAACACAAATATTATCACATAATGAATAGTGATAATAATAATAATAATAATAATAATAATAATTGTTAATTGATAATCACATTTAAAATAATAGAGTACAATTGCATATATATATTAGTGTATATAATTTATATTTTATATTATGGAAAAAATAATATTAGTAACACATGTAATGAAAACCACCCTGAAAAATACGATGTAGTTTATTATATACTTCTGTCCAAGAAATAGTTCCCACTGATTTCGTGTCTCGCGTTTCATTACTTAAAATAGAAGGAAATAATTGACAAACGACTATCAATTATATTCGTTGCTTGATAGCCTACTTATAAGCTTAGCGAGAGGCGAGTGTTAGACCAAATCTTATTTAAAGTTTGACTGAGATGACCACTTTTTCAAAAAAAATTAACAGGTGGTCCAAAATCAATCTTTTCGAGAAAATCAGTAACTCTTGAAACCTTAATATCTTCTGATGGTAAAGTGCTAAAAATTCTGAAATTTTCACAGCATGGCCACACCACTATCATACGACATTCTCCTACTCTCCAATATGACCTTTTCGTATCTTGGCTGCCCGCTTTTTAATATAAAGGAAAAATACAGCCATTCAAAAATGCCCCCAAAAATTTTTTTTTTAATTGTTGTTATGATATCTATTATTATAGTTTATAGTTCAGACAATAATACACAAATGAGCAGAGACTAGCGGAACGGCATTAGGCCTGCATCCTTTGACTGGTAATATATGAAACTATTAATTTCTTGAAAGTTATAATAGAAAATTATGTCAGAAAATGGCAGAATCCTCTTTATGGCCTTTCTGAACAAAAATTAACTAAATAATTTTGAAAAATACTATATATATAATATATATATATAATAAATATAATATATATATAATAATCACTGAGGGTAAGTAAAACCCTCACCTCCTGAAGGATAAATGTCACCGGAGTCTATACCTTAGTAATGGAGTATATATAGTATATATAGTGAGGATTGATTGACTTATTTAGCGGAGGTATACCTGAACTCCAGTAACTTTACGGTTTTTGTGGTCCGAGGCCGGAGTGAACCCTCTTCTACACTTCTACTGCACGACCTTATGAGAAGTGGAAAAAGTTTATCGTTCCCCTTTCCGGCCGGAACCGAAACTTTCCTATAGCTGTCTCGCGACATTCCCCTTAGACTATGTGAGTGTCTGACTACTTATATATATTCTTGCGTATTAACAAGTGAGTCTCTCTAGAAGTATCTGGCATCTAGTCATAATCCATACTAGATGCAGTAACTCCGCATCGAATCCGCGGGAACATGGGTAACAGACCCAGCACCATGTTAATGCGCTATCCGCATATTCGCATCCCCACCTTTGCCCCTCCATATGCGCATGTTAGACTATAAGCGGAATTTTATTAATGTTCAGAGATATTGATATAAAGAATCTGAATCACGCAATAACTTTATATGAGATCATAGTACTCGTCACTCACTGTGTTATTAGTATTAACTCACAAATCCACAGCTATTGAAAGTTTAAATAATTTCATAAACAGATGAAGAAATTTAGCCACCAAATTTTACTTCTCTAGCTTTTTATAGTAAGTGAATTTTATAAGTTAAACATTATTTACTAAAAGTGTATAAATAAACATATCACATCATGCTAATAATCATATTAATACCGCTTTCAAGAAATACAAAAAAATCATGGACCTCATACAATAACTTATGTCTTCTATGTATATACCTATTAATTCTAACGTACTAAGGAAAGCCATTTATTGAACTCATCTTTATTTAAATGTAGAAAATGTATATAATGTACTTGATTTAAAAAAGAAAATGTAATAAAACTTAGTACATATCAGTTTCGTAGGTGTGAAGTTAATAACCTTATCATACTATTTCAAACTTACTTAATTTTTAATTTTCAATTAAAGGCACAAGTTTTTATTATATTATATACAAATACAATTATACTAGTTTAGAAGACTAAAGAACCCGTTTCTTATATTTTAAAAATAAAAACTGCTCCTTCAGATAGATTTATAGATTTTTCACTATACCTAGTAATTACTGATATCACACTCTAATTATAATAAAGAAGAAAAAACATGGAATTATCTATACGAACCAACACCTTCATACAAGTGATAATATCTAATAAACAGAATCACTGAGATAATTGCTACAACCCTACTAATATAGTTGATAATGAAATAATTATACAGCTATTATAATTACCAAATAAGAATGTGTAGCAAATTATGAAATACTATCAACCAAGTAAAAAATATCAATAAAAAAAAAATCTAAAATCAAAACTAATTCTTTGCTAGATATTAAAAGCAATAAATATTATAGACCACACCAATAAAATTGAGAATATCTTAGCTAAGAGAAATACTTGAGAGTGACTGCACCATAGATTAGTGTCACGAGAGATTTATTAGCCCAAATGATGAAGATAATAAATTATATGCGAATGAAAAGAGAAAAACAGAATCATCTCTCAGAAGAAAAGGCAAGATAAAATTGAATGATTTCTCGACCAGGCCCCAAGTACCTTCCTATTATTATTTAAATTATCTAAATATCTAAGAACAAAATAATAATGTTATAATATCCAATTGAAAATATCTACTTTCATTAAAGGAGAAATAGTATAGGAAAAGTTGTGAGCGGGTTTCATTTGAGTTGTACTCCCTTCGATACCGTCACACCTTATATATATGATAACACTATATAATTAATAGTATAATTAGTAATTGTTCTCATAGAATATTTTTAAGCATATATATATATAAAAATATATATATAAATATACTATAATAATTATAATATTAAGATATATATAATATATATATATACAGTATATATAATAATAAATATATAAATTAAATTAATAATATATATATATATATATATAATTATATATATAATATATTATATATATTATATATAATATAATAAGCTAATATATATATAATATATATATATATAATATTAATAGATAATATAAATATATTATATATTAATATACTAATTAATATATTAATATAAATTGAAATAATAGTATTTCAATAACATAGATTGACAAGAGTCTAAGCCATTACATTATTTACTTCCAATTTTAGTAACATTATTCCACGGGAAAACATATCCCGATCTTCCATCTGAGAGTACTCCATGAAGCACAACCTAAAAAACACGAAGTATTAAATATATATAATTAATATTAAATATATATATATATATAATATTAATATAGTATATATTTATATATATATTAATACAGATTAAGATATATATATATATATATATTATATATATATATAATTATATTATAATATATTATATATTAATATTATATAATATATATAATATAAAATATATATATTATTATATATATATATATATTAATATATATATATATTATATAAATTTTAATAATAATATATATATATATATATATATATTAAATATATAATATATAATAATATAATATATATAATATATATATATATATATAAAATATATATATAATATTAATATT
>JABUQX010048632.1:15000-17500 GCA_015478945.1 Trachelipus rathkii | reverse complement strand
TTATTTCCTTGATGCTGAAAGTTGTAAATTTTGTTCTCAATAAAGATTATTGAATATATTTTTGTATAAACAAATGTATTTTGCATAAATCTGTAACATGTACCGTTCTCTCTCTCTCTCTCTCTCTCTCTCTCTCTCTCTCTCTCTCTCTCTCTCTCTCTCTCTCTCTCTCTCTCTCTCTCTCTCTTGCATTCTTTCTCTCTCTCTCTCTCTCTCTCTCTCTCTCTCTCTCTCTCTCTCTCTCTCTCTCTCTCTCTCTCTCTCTCTCTCTCTCTCTCTCTCTCTCTCTCTCTCTCTCTCTCTCTCTCTCTCTCTCTTTCTTTCTCTCTCTTCATATATATACTCCTATATATACTCCTATATATACTCATATATATATTCTATATATATATATATATATACTCTATATCTATCTCTCTCTCTCTCTCTCTCTCTCTCTATCTCTTCTTCTTCTCATATATATATATATATATATATATATATATATTTATATATAACGGCCACAAAAAATAAATTTTCGGAAATTAATTCGCATACCCTTTAATATTGGTGATTGCAAACCCTTTCAAAAGCGATTAACGCGCAATATCTGCCGTTAAATTAATTTATTGCTGCGAGCTTGGGTAACTATAGTGTGTTATATCATATCATAAATGTTGTATTTCCACATCACCCATGAGGTTACACCTGTCGCGTTTTTTTAACGCGATGTTACAAGTATGCCTAATCCACGCAAGTGCATCTAATAATTTTTTCCAGATGTGCATTTCCTTTTTCCTTGAAGTTTTGTTGATTTTTAAAACGCATTTCTGTGTTTTTATACGATTTGCAAGATGTATTGTAGTTGCTTCTCATTGTTTGTAAGATGGGTGTTAAATGACTTTATTAAAGGAACAGCCCTTTCAGCATTTTATAGCTTCTTGCTTTAATGTATTCATCGTTTTTACTCCATTCCGAAGGATCTAATTGAAAAAATGATGTTGGGAGTGACAACTTCTTGAAGAAATGTTCACTTTTTGAGGTGATGAAACTTGTCAGTATGTATTATAAGACAACCTTATCCTTATAATCAAGAGATATTCTATTTGAAGGCATTTCAGCGACTGGCTTATCCAGAGTTTGAATCAAGTGTTGCTTTATATCATTATTTACTTCATCGTCAAAGAATGCAAAAGGTATCACAAGTGGCGACATAGAGTTTTTGAAGCAACTGCGAATTCATTTTTTTCGTCATAATCCTTAAGTTTCTGGAGATATTGCAGGACTGTCCAAAGTGATTTTGGTGCTCTAGATGTTGTAAACCAATTGTGCACATAAGATAACGGCAAAACCAATTTTTTTTTTCAAATCTAGTGAGTTCTTTTCGAGTTATTTTGAATTGACACTGAAATAATACCATTTTTATGGCATCATAGCACTCGTGCCATCCATGTGCGCGATGCGGCACGTAATACAAAATGAATCAACTTTAGGGCGTGCCAAAGTAATATTAAACTACAAAATCAGCATAATGCTTTTCTTAAATGTATTTCTCCAATTCCCCTGTTTGCAGAAAACAAACAATCATTCTCTCTGGAATGCTTGATTTTTTAATCTCATAATTTTCTTCATTTATTGGTCCCAAACTGGTTCGAAATCTTTTAAACAGATGTGTCTCTGGTCTAGCAGGTGTTCCAAGACACTTTTCAAATCATTATCAAATGATTATTTCATTAATATGATGTCGACAGGCCAGTTGAAGCAGTGATCGCCTAAGCTTGGATTCTATTATGGTTGCAAGCTCCTTTGTTTTATTTCCCGTATTGCTAGGAGTGGTTATTCAAGCATGACGCAATATTTTTATTTATAAACTCAATCTTAAACATTTCCTTCTGAAATAGGATGAGTAACATAATAAGCTAATGTGTTTTGCAATAAGTAAAAGCGTGATTATGTATTTCAACTGCAAATTCAGAAAATCATCATAAATGTTCGATTATCTTGTTTTGATATAAGATGACATATATATATATATATATATATAACAACTAATATATATATATATATATATATATAACATATATATATAAATATATACTATATATATACTATATATATATATATATATATATATATATATATGCTGCCTATTAACATATATATACATATATACTATATATATATATATCTATATATATATATATATAATACATTTATATATATATATATATATAATAACTATATATATAAATATATATACTTAACATATCATATATATATATATATATATAATATATATATATATAACAATAACTCAACTCATATATATATATATATACTATATATATATATATAAATATACTTTGTTTATTTACATTTAAGAAAAAATACTTGTAGAATTTAAATCTAATGATACTGAATGCCGAGATATATTTTTAAGATTTTCTCTTATAAATCTTATTAAAGAATAATTTCTCATAAATCTGAAATTTATTTGTTTCCTTCATTTTATTTAAAAGTA
>JABUQX010048631.1:32500-35712 GCA_015478945.1 Trachelipus rathkii | reverse complement strand
TCTATGTTTTATAACTATTTATATATAAATATATATATTAAAATACATATTCTATATATAATATATATATATGCGTATATCTAATATATATATATAACATATTATATATCTTATATACTATATAATATATATATATATATATTTATATAGTATATACTCATATTATATATATATACACGTATATAATATAATTCGACGCCAACGCTCATAGAAAGGATGAATAAATTGGTTATCTTTCTGATGAACAACGATATGATGTCTGCAGAACGCAATGAAGAAATAGTTTTTATAGGTGTTTATGCCAAATCTTATTCAAGTTCAGTATATGTTCCATTTGCGTTCAATCCATATGAAGTAACAAACACATTACAAACTTTTATGCACAGCGGATTGCAAAATCTATGTTACTATTTTAGATTGCCAATTTGGATTACAATTTTAATAGTAAATATAGCTAAAAGGACAAACTCGACACGATATGGTGTGAAAAAAGGTTGGTGGAAATTACGATGGATTGTTACGATTCTAGAAAATTCTTTAAAGCATTTGTTAGAAGCATTATATTATTGAATGAATCAAAGATATTAAATCCCTTCTTGAAAATAACTCAGATCTTTTGAATCTGTAATGAAAATCAGATTTGTTTATAAGTTTAATTATGATTGCAACTTTATTCTCCTTAACTCTTAAATAAAGAACTACATTGAAGTTTAAATCATAAGTTAGTGACAACAACTGTTCTTAATCATATTGAAAAGTGGTTGTGTGCTTTTAAAAATTTATCAAGCATACATCATGAAACATTTCAATATCATTTATTACAGTGTGCAAAGATCTTGCTTCTGTTTTTCTGTTATTGACAATGTCGAAATGTCGAATTCTTGTATTAAACGGGTACTCGTCCAGGCATCTGAACCAGCGTTTTCAGGTGTTTGCTCTAGTCCCACCTGATAATTTATCACCTGGAGTTCTATTAAATATTTTAGAATTTTGTAAATAAATATTGATCTGTACAGTCACATTAGAATTGTTAAGGATTTTAGCATGTACCTCACTCAAAGCGATTTGTACTCAAAAAAAAAAAAAAAAAAAAAAAAAAAAAAAAAAAAAAAAAAAAAAAAAAAAAATTTTTACTCTGAAATAGCTAAATACTTGTAGCTAAAAAATACTCAGGTTGGATGGGGTATCGAACGCAACACCTGCTTCTAATGAGTGTCATCATTAGCTACACTAAATTAAAGCCGAGGAAGTTATTAATCCTTTTTCTGTTAAGAAAAAGATGAGAATTTTGTATGAAAAAATAAAAGTTAAATATTTATGTAGAATCATTAATATTATATAAATATATTTACATTTAATAGTAGTTAAAAGAGCAGGTAAGGTTATATATATATATATTATATATAATATAACTATATATATATATATATATATATATATATATATATACTATAGTATAATCTTAATCTCAACCCCGAAAAAAATTCTGGTTATCGGCCTTATATATTATATATATATTATAATATATATATATATATTCTAACGTTACTACTTAAAATAACATAATATAATATATATATATATATATATTATATATATATATATATATATATATATATATATATATATATTTATATTTGAAAATAAATTTTAACGCCAGGACCTAAGGCATAAGAAAATTTAAGATTAAATCTTAAACCCCCCCCCGAAAAAAAAATTCTGGATACGCAGCCCTGTATTATATATATATATATATATATGTAATATATATATATATATTATATATTATATATATAATATATATATATATATATAGTATATATATATTATAATATATTTATTATTATATATATAACATTATTATTATATATATTATATATATAGATATATATATAATATATAATATATATATATTATATATATTATATTATATATATATATATATATTATATATATTATTATATCTTATATATATATTATATATATATATATATATATACAGATTAGTTTAATTTAATATATATATATATATATATATATATATATATATATATATTATATATATATATATATATATATATTATATTTATAGTATTATATATATATATATTTATATATAGTATATGCATAACCAGATAGTCTGATAGCAGCCATTAAAAGTATGTACGAAAAACCCAATAAATACGATTAGAGGAACAGGGGAGAGAAGTGGCTTAAAGTGAAACAGGGTTAGACAGGGAAGTGTACTTTCACCATTGCTCTTTGCACTTTACCTGAACAGTTGTCTTAAAGATATGCATAAGGGAGAATAGGAGCATACGTTGGTTTATCGGTATTGATGCTGCAGTAATTAACATCAGGAGCTTCGAGAGACCAGTCAAGAATGCTGTGAAATAGGGTATGGGCATGATACATAAACAGAGAGAAAAACGAAATAATGGTGATTGCAAAGAGAGAGGTAAGGATAGTAGGAACATTAGAAGATACAATGCTTAAGCAATATTTATGTGAATATTATTTAAGTATTTGCTGGCTATTTGGATGATCAAGGAGGCAATTTGACTAGTTGAAAGAGAGAATTTTAGATTATCACAGAATGTGGGAATGTTATACCCGGTGCTAAAGGAGAGAAGGATACCAACAAGGTTAAAGTATTAGTTTATAAAACAATTCTTGAGACCGATTTTGATAGATCTAATGAGGCAATGAATCACTGAACAAAAAAACTATTAGAAGCTGCGGAAATGAGAGTGCTAAGAATCATTAGAGCTTATCGTTGAGAGACCAGAAAAATATTAGAGAAGCGAACTGGTTAGGAGGAGAACTGGGAGTAGAAACCTGTCTTGAATGCGATGGAATGAAAACAGTTATGTATGATGGGACATGTGAAAAAGAGAGAGAGAAGGGTGAGAGATTAAATGAGAGATCATGGCATCTCGGAGACCAGAAGGGAAGGAGACAGCAGGAATACCGAGGAGAGATGGATGATTCGTGGCGGAGACTGATCAACGTAGAGCAACACAAGAGGAGAGTAGAGAGGAACGAACGTTTGAAGATAGAAATATCTTGGTGGGAGAAGATTCTTAGAGGGTAGCTCCTGAAAGCATACCCTAACATGCATGTTGGTACAATTATATTTATATATATATATATAATATTTATACTAAATATATATTTATTACTATTACATTTAATCTATACTCAATATTATA
>JABUQX010048631.1:25000-27500 GCA_015478945.1 Trachelipus rathkii | reverse complement strand
AGATGCATATCTATTTCTATCAGCCTCAAGTGCCCATTGTGCATTCTATCAAAAATTTATCTAAAATACTTTAAATTAATATAAGATAAGAATATGTCAAAACATATGACATTCTTATATAAGCATTTGAGATCGCTACCTATTTATCGATTCTTGGTCCGATAAAAGATTCTTTAATAGTTAATTACCGAAGAGGTAAACCACTCTGAAAGAAACAGACCTTTGCCTGTTGAACGCATCGTACCCAAAACAATGGACTCGACTCTCATTGCATCCACACCCATCGCGTCCGAAAACGTCCACCATTTAAGAGATTTAATTATTTAACCCTATTTATAGCAAAATATTTTAAAAATTGAAATTTAAGTGGTTTGTTAACTTATCTAATCAATCTTTCTTCTGACGATCATATTTATTTTCAAAAAAAAAAAAATCGTCTTCTCACGGTCATAGCCCTATTCTAGAGTTGATTTTCTGAGGTAACAATCTGCAGCTTCCGGACGAGGATCGAACCAGCCATTTACTTGCGAGACTCTGTCGCTCTACCGATAATATTTAATTATTCCTTCTGCAGCAGATCATTCTACTAGAACATTCAGGCGTTTTCTAAAGTTTTACCGCCATTTTTTTTTCTAAAGGATTATTATATTTTTTAACATTTATCTCCTAAAATTCGAGAGAATTAGGCCAACTCTGAGCAATTTTTTTTTCAGTATAATACAATCCAAGAAATTATTAACTTTATTTTTCTTTCAGTCTCTTTGTTTCATCGTCCCTGCTAATCTTGTTTGGTCTCGAGTGAGTTTTCATAATTTAATTACAGTATCAACTGTAATTCTTTAGTCTGCTTTATAGATACAAGTTCTTAAGATTAATGAACTAACATGGGAATAACATTTTCATTGAAATGTTCGATGACTCATTTAGTAGCTTATTCTCCATAATTTAAGAGCTCCCAATGACATTTGCGGAATGATGATCAAATCAATCCGATTGTATATGGGTACCTTGTCGACATTTGCGAAAAAAAAAAATAGTGAGTTGCCTTAGAGTTCCTCTACAATCCTACAAAACTTAACTTTAACCTTACATCCTAACCATAACCTAACCTCAACTAACGCCTGCGACGGTTTACAAGAAATGTATTTGAGCTGTTGTGTTCGACCCTTTTTCCTGTCGAACATTTGGTGATATTCAGTATCTGCTTTTATGTTTTTTCAGGGACTGAAAAGCAAACCACTATCAAAATCTTCATTCACATCCAATATGGGTTGTATTCACTGTATAGAGTGTATGTATTCATCCTGAGATTTATTACTTATTATTTATTTTTATTATTATTATTATATTTTATTATTACTTATTTATTATATTATTGAATTATTATTATTATTTATTATTTATTCAACTTTAGTTGTTGAAAACTTTTCTGTGCAGTTTTTCTAATTATTTGAAGCCACCAGATGACTTGAAATGAGTGTTAATAACTAGTAGTTTAAATATTTTTGACCTGACTTCGAGATAAAAAGACTTCCAAAAAACTCTTTCACAGGTGTATTTTGTGTTCAACTTATCAATAGTACAATATTGAGTTTATAAGAGGAAACTTGCGTTTTAAAATTCATGGATCACCTAATGTTCAGCGGATTAGGATCTCTCAATATGTTGAGATATTCGGCAGTAATATGGATGCGAATATCCGCGAACTATTAACGATGAAGTGATAAACTCAGTTGATCCTAAAGGAAAGTTTTGCTTTAGTTTATTTTTTCAATTGCAAATTTAACCCCTATAGCACTGGGCAGCCAAAAGCTATCCTTTCAGATCAACCCGACTTATCCGAGTTTCAAAGTTAAAAACATTCGATCAGTATGAGATGCTCACGAGCCAACCCTCAAAAAAAAAAAAAAAAAAAAAAAAGGAAAACGCAGTTTAATTTTTTAATAAAAATTAAATAAAATAAATTTAGAAATTTTTTTTTTTTTTTTATGGCAGTCTTGCTCTTCTTGAGAGTCTTTATACTCACCATTATAGTAATAACTGTATGCTAAATGTTAAATTTGTATTACCACGCTTAATAGCCATGGGAAGTCATTGTTTTAATTTTATGATTTTTAAATTTTGATTGACATTGCGAAGGAAGTAAATGAGATTTTATTTTGGCAACTAGTCTTATTATCGTTGAAGTAACATAATATACAATAAAAATCTCAATGAAAGATATATACTTATATATCTTACAAATAGTAATATATATATATATAATATATATATATATATATATATATATATATATATATATATATATATATATATATTATATACTTTTATAGTATATATATTATAATATTATATGGTAAAAATTTAACGGACTACACGTTAATATGCGTAAATTTAGTAAATGTAGTGTATATCAAAACGAAAGTTTAAATTAAAAATAAACATTGAAAAATGAAGAAAGAAGTTTTAAAAGTAATTAAAATTTTTTTTGTGCATTTTG
>JABUQX010048631.1:17500-20000 GCA_015478945.1 Trachelipus rathkii | reverse complement strand
AGACAACATGTTAAAAATATATAAATATATAGCATCTCAAACTCCGTATTTCAAGGATCTTAACAACATTATTTTTCCCTAACCGATCTTAGTACACAAATAAAAAAATAAAATCAGCGCCACCCTTCTACCAAAAACAGGCGAAGCATATAAATATATAATAGTTATCAAAATAATATTATAATCATCGTAGTTCAATTCTTATTCAAGTCTTATTTCATCCCATTTATAATGAATATAATATATAAAACGTATATACATTTATTACATAGATATATATATATAAGCTATATATATATATATATATAATATAATATTATAATATATATATATAATAAGCTTATACTATAGTAAAACAGTAATATATAAATATATAGTATACCTAATATAGTATGAATATAAGAAGTATATTATTTATTATATATTTTATTATATATAGATATATAGTATTATATATATATTATATTACTATATAGTAATTATAATAACTATAATGATGTAGTGGCATCGCATAACATCTTACATTAAATTTAACATCCCGAAATCCTCAAACCGTAATCACGAATTTCTGCAATATTCCCGGCTTTCGGCACATTATATAATGCGGATGCTATAAAATCCTTAATGTCATTAGAAAGTATATGATTTTGAACATTCTATAACATCCAGAATTTTATAATTGGATAAAATATCTATATATACTCATCTTACTACTATATATAATATATAAATATACCTCAGCCAGTATAAAAAATTAATATTTATAGTATATACTATATATAATATTATATATATATACTATACTAATTAATACTGACCTATATATACTATATATATATATTTATCATACTATATATATCTCCTTCCTCCACTTCCTGACCAGAGTGTGAGAAGGTTGCGAACGAAATCGCACTGAACAATTATGGTATGTACGTGTTATTATATTGCGTGCGTAAATTGTCTGAAACCAAATCATTCAACGCACAATAGTACAGGGCACCCTCAGACTCTCTTCCCATTCGCCTCCATTAGTCTAAAACCTTTCACCTACCACCACCCTTACCTCTATTCTTTCAGTCACATCAAATCATTCATATAAATACTCTAAAAATAGCCCAAATTGATTACCAACTACACATCCCTGATTCACTCACGTGTTATAATATATTAAACCAAAAACATTTCACAAACTCACAGTATATCATACATACAGACGTCCGTCACTATACGACAGACAATACTTATTGATTCCATTCACAAAAGTCTAACACCGGTCAAAGTTAATATATACAGCACTGCCACAGAAGAATTTTCAATTAATCTTGTCATAAGACGCATGTTGCAAAGTCCATAAAAAAATAAACAACAATTTTAATTTTTCTTTTACTCTCTCATTTTCTCACCAAATCTGTTTTAAATTTGAAGATAATTATTAATCTACACGACCAAGCCTACACTTCATAAATGCCACCTTGCTCTTCGCCAACATCCCACGTATATCACAAGAAGCATCTCTTTCAAATCCAAATTATTACCAGCAAAATATCTTTCCCTTAACCAACGAGCGTCACAATAACTAAATTCTACTATTAGGTGTTACAGTTAGCCGTTATCTCCCTTACATTATATAAGGGTACTAAGGGTACTATACTGCTCTCCTCCAATCCTTCTTGAATATTACCTCCATAATTCTCTTGCTAAAAATACTTAGAAAAGTTCCCTGCCAGTGTTACTGATAGCACGGAGGAAATGAAAAAATCTTGTAGATCACAATCTCGCCTCCACTCTTTGATCATTTTCACCAGTAATTCCATCTATACCTGCCAAAATTTACCATTCTTCGAATTTTTCACTCACCTATTGACCCGCTTTCCTACTAATACCTCAACCCACAAAATTAACACTATTTTTTTACTACCTACCTATCAAACCCACACATCATTCACTATCACCTCTTCATTACTGTCCTAATATTATTCAGATTTTCGAAGTGTTCCTCTATACTTCCTCGCCATTCATTCATCAGTCATGATAATACATCCCTATATTATTTTATGAGGATTCCCTCTTACTCTCTTTCGTAATCTTATTTTATTACTTTTTTCCGGTAACTTTATATAGCTGGAAGAGCCTGCTTATTGAGTCCTTCCTTGGCAATGTTCCATATCGATCGATCGGGGCATCTTCCTACTGATCACGTCATCTATGAACAGACTGAATGGCTCCTCTGACGTCATTACCTTCTATATATATTATATATAACCCTTTCTTTTGAGACCTCATGATTGGCTTTAGCTTTTAGCATATTCAGCCACACCTCTTTTTTACTTTTTTAACCGCTTGCATAACTTCTTCATTCCACTACTCACTGTTGGCCATTCTTACTTCCCCTACTTTAGATACCAAACACACTTATCATGCACTGGTTATCAAAGGCTTTCTTCATTGCGTCCAGATTCTTTTCAGTTTTCTGTTCACATTAAATGATATATATGAAATT
>JABUQX010048631.1:0-10000 GCA_015478945.1 Trachelipus rathkii | reverse complement strand
TGATCAAATCAGACACAGTGAGGGCATGTTCGGTAGAGTCCGACAGGCCAATGGCACGGCGTGTAACGAATGTAATCAGGGGTAACAGGGCAGACACTTTTTGGAACACTGTAATTTTCCCCAACAAAATGATTTATAAAACAAGCTACCATTTTTTGCTTTACAAATCTCGCCGTCAAAACACATACATTGTTTAACAAAATATCCTTATTGTTACCTCTATCAACCCTCGGAGTACACAGTTGTACGCACGCACACATACATAATATTAGAATACCCAAAATCTCTGGTTACGAAGTAATGACGCATCAAACAACATCACATGGTTTACCTTACATCATCCGTAACTTGAAACGAAGAGTCATACAACATAGGTTATTTAACAATAAATGTTCCTTATCGTTTGCTCTATCAGTCCTCCGAGTTTGTCGCAGAGGTTTTGAATCACCCTGTAATATATTTTTTATTAAAAAAATCTAGATAATATATATATATTTATATATATATATAATAGATATATATAATATATATATATATATATATATATATATATATTATTATATATATATATATATATAATATTATATTGTTAGGTGAGTTGATGCCGACTAATAATGCTGATGAAACAGAAGAACCAAAGAAAGAAAAATGACTAATTTAGTCTGCTCAGTAAGAGTACAAGCGTGTGGATCCGGCACCTCAACTTCAAATAATTTATGTTTTGTCACACAACATCAAGTCATCAACTAAGAACTCAGGAATGTGTTGAGGATCCCTCTGCATCCTCCGCCTGTATACCATATACAATGACAAATTTAACTAGACTGAAAAAGCGAAATTTGCATAAAGGAAAGGAAAGAACAGCAGTGCAGCAAGCATGAGGAATTAAATCAGCCAATTAAGTAACAAGCAAAAAAAACAAAAAACAAAAAGAAAAAACTCTCAAACTAAAGAAAAACTTAGGAGACAAGCTACAAAAGAACTCAAACCCCTTATAAAGTAAAACATATATTACAGTTAATATGTACAACTCTTCTGGTATGATTGCAACTGCATATCCTGCCACATATAGACTATCTGACAACACATGCACTGCAAACATAGACAGATAGAGCTCAACAGATTATTTAAGGAGTACGGTAATTAGGAAATTAATAATTATACAAGTACTTTTCACACTAAGGTGAAGAAACCATGGCAAATATACTCTTCAATATAATATATCAATTCAATATATATTATATTATATTAAAATTAGATTACTTATAAATATTAATACAAAAAGAACCTGAATTAAATAAATAATAACTTAAATGACTGTATAATTCATATATTATATTATCCTAATATGGTACTTAACTAAAGTATTATAGATTGATCTTGTTCTCGTATTCTTGTGTGCGAGAAGAATTGAAAGCTGAATCTTAATATATTTGAAGATAAATTTTCCAAAAATTGATCTAATATTTATTTGACTCCAGATTGGTTTGCTTTCCACATTAGTTTACTCCAATCTCAGCCTAGATGGGATTTAGCCCCAGATCAGTCTAAGACTTATTTACTTCTAGATTGTTTTGGCGCCCAGAAAAGTTCCTGAGAAGAATATCACAGTGAATTTTCTTTTACTTAACTTGAATAATTTGTATGTTAAAACTTTTTTAGCAAAATAAATACTATTCATCATTAATTCTTGATAAAAAAATTATGGCACAATTGTTAACACCTACCCTAAAACGGGGATATCCTTCTTACAAGCCTCCAATAATGTTGAATATTTGAATATTTAATCATTGCCCATTTGGCACACAGTAGAACATTAGGTCAAACAGGTATTAAATTAGAACAGTTAGAAAATAATTAATTTGTTCAAACTGAACTTTGATAAATAATACTAATTCTGATGGGAAGAAAGAATATACTGTACCTATATGTTAATTATATGTTCAAACAACCAAGAGAAAAATAAATGAAGACAAAATGAATACCAAGACAATTTATTTATATACATTAATTAAATCACCTCTACTGAAAACCAACTAGAGGCTTGAAACGTATCTTTTAATTTTACTAACACTGAATAAATATTTTCACTCAGTCATGAGAACTGCAGATTATCTCATCATCCTCTGTGGTGGGTTCGATTTGCCACAAAATATGGTGGGTTCGATCTCGCTCACTATTTCTTAAGTTGTTGTGGGTCTATCCTAACGAGAATAAAACACAGGAAGATAAAAATAACCAAACAAAGCCAATAAGAATTTATTAAAAATCTCACAAAAAAAATTTTCTCCTTCCCACAACCAATTTTGATACAGGCCGATACCGATACCGATACCACTATAAGCCAATACTGATACTGTCCATTCTGATACTGTTCAATACCGATACCTTTCTTAATAAAATACCTTAATCCTACAATGCAATAACTAAATACCTTAATCCTACAATGAAATAAATAAATACCTTAATCCTAAAATGCACTAATCCTACAATGAAATAAATAAATACCTTAATCCTAAAATAATATCTTAATGCTACACAAATATATAATTCGTTGCAAAATCAGCAAATTATTGTTTTTCAATTTTCTTTTATAGTTTTTTTTTTTAATTTTCTAATAGTTTCTTCTTCATTTCTCTTTCACTGTGTTTTCAGTTTATTTCTTTTTATAGTCTTTTTTACTATTTCTATTTATCTAATAGTGTCTTTTCTATTGTCATTTCTCTTTCCTGTGCTTCAGTTTATTTCTTTTCAATTTTCACCTTATTCTGGAAATTTGAATTTTCTTATCTACTTTATTTTCTAATATCAGTAGACACTCTCAGGCCCTTTTTCCCTTTATCATATATCATAGTACAATATTTACAGTTTTCTATTGTTGAGATCAGTCGTCATAAAAAAAATCCAATCTAGAAACTAATGGACCAAAAAGCAGCCAAGCAAAAGCCAAAAAAAGCTAAGAGAAATAAAAAGATACAATCCTAACCATTATGAAAAAAAACAAAACAAATAAATAATAATAATAATAATAATAATAATAATAATAATAATAATAATAATAATAATAATAATAATAATAATAATAATAATAGCATAAAAAAAAATCATTCAAATTTTAAGTTAATTTAACATTACATATATTAGCATTTCATTCATTAAATTCATTAAATTAAATAATGCAATCAAGTTAAGTGAATACAATCTCGTTTATTAAATTAAAATTATCCAATATCTAAATTATCTAAATTATCAAATAAAATAAAAATAAAAACAACAATGCAATAGCCATTACCTCGATAATCATCCAGCTTTTTTATCTCTTCTCTGTAAGATTCCACTTCTCAATTCCTGACACTCTTCAATCCCTGACAATCCGTCAAACGAAAAAAAACCAGCCAACTGAAAAACGATTACATTTTAAAGATTTTCACTTCCTTAGCATAAAAAATAACTATAAACATATAACAATAAAAAGCATAAGGAAATATAATGATAATAATAATAAATAAAAGCATAAGCATAATAATAATATTTCATACCTCTCTCCGGACAATGGACAGGTTTTTTCCTTCCCTCAGGCTGGGTGTAGTACACCACAGTCTTCCGAAACCAACAAACCAAACTCTTTAAACGATGAAACCAAAACTAAAAAATATAGAAAAAAGGGAACTTGTAAAAAATGAACTCATTTGCTTCACACACATTACATAATAATAATAAAAATCAATAATAATAATCAGTAATAAAGGAATAAGCCAAAAAAATAAATTATAACAATATAAAAAAAAAAGTATATATTACCTTTCTCTCGTCAAACGTAAGAACGTCTTCCAATTTATACATCAGTCAATCAAAAAAAATGAAAATTATTTTAAACCAAAAAATACCCTCCGGTAGAAACCACTGTGCGTCCGCACTTGGGTACAATCTGAGAATCTAAAAAAAGAAAAAACAAAAGTCAATGGGTCAAAGAAAAACAAAACGCTAACACCCAGCACACACCTTGCATCATAGTGGGAAATTCGGAGCTCCGCGTACCAAGAGAAATAGACAGAAACAAGGTAAACCAAAAACCAAAGAAAAATAAAGAAATGATAGTGATCAATGATCTTATCAGTTGAGCATCTCACCCCCCACTCCCCCCTCTGATTTACACACCATACACTCCCTCAATCCTCAGGTAAACCAAACATAATAAATATAATAATATATAATAATATAAGCAATAAAGCAATAATATAATATAATATAAGCAATAAAGCAATAAATGCAATATGATACAAACATAAAAAAAATACTCTTCACATACCTGTACATCCTCTGAATTCAAAGTGACCAGACTTACTATCTTTCATCATGGACTTATACTTTGAACATACTTACCTACGGATCAGCGGATCAGATTACCACATCCCTCCCACCTAAGTTTGTATCATATTCGAATTTCACCAACTATCATTCATCATACATGCCATTCTATAATCCCCTCTTCATAACCCAATCGTACTCTTCCACTCAACCTCTACTCCGCGTGCACGGCCTCCTAATTTCCTGAACTTCGTTCCTATTTTCACTTCCAACTTTCTCAACAACAACCAATTCATTCACTTCACTCACCCCCTCTAACCTACTTAACTTCCTTGACATTTGATCAATCTCTTTATCGATCTCTCTCACCCTTGCATTCGCTTTTATCTCATTCACCATTTCGTCAAATTCCATGCAAAATTTACCCACATCTTCCACTCTCATATTCACACTCCTATCCCTAACATCTCTCAATCCTGCTAACACACTCTCACTCTCATCTAATGGAAACTTACATACAGTATATGTACTTCTTTTCAAACTTTGTTTATTTCCTCCATTATCCCACCAAAATCTCAAAAAATACTCATCATTTTCATTGTCCTCATCAAACAATCCTTTCATTGTCCCCGATTTACTGGCTTTATGTCTCTTTTTTCCTTATTTTCTCAACCAACACTAACTCTTTCCCTTTCAAACACAGGTCATCCATTCCTTACACATTCTCATCCCTTTCATCCTCATTTACCAAACACTCACATACTGGTTGAGCCTTCAAATACCCAGGAGGCTCCCTCCAGGGCCTCAACTACATCTGATGCACTCTAAACTCATTCACAATACAATCCTTCTCACTCTCTAACACATAACTAACCCCATTCGACCAAACCTTTTTCACAACATACAGTCCCTCTAATTTCTTTCTCTTTTTACCCACATTCAAACGTCCTTTCACAATTACTTCTTTCAAAACTATCTCCTACCTCAAAATTTGCAAACTTCAAACTCACTTTTCTCCACACATCCCTATCACTTTCAGGCAATCCCAACCTAGGTTTCACAAACTTCTCAAAATTCATCACATGCATACATGGAGACATACCAGTTGCCCTATGCACAGTCATGTTATATGCCCACAACACTCTCACATGTTCAATTTTCTCAACGTTCTCACATGCTCAATTCCCCAATCACTCAACATTTCTTCAAACACCTATCCTACAAACTCCGACCCATTATCACTCAACATTCGCTTCAGTTTACACACACACATTGGTAACAACACTTCTCTCACTACCTTATCCACATTCGCAGTAGTTTTATTCTTTACAGGCACAGCATACGCAAACTTACTCTTATGGTCCACCATCACTACCATTCCTACATACCCACATGCAGTCACTGGTAATGAAACAATCAATCACCACTAACTCAAAAGGTTCACTTACGTCCATTCGCAACACAGGTGGTTTCACATACATTCTCTGATACTTCCCTTGCTGACATTCCCCACACGTAGTCGCTACATCATTCACTATCTTTCGCAACCAAGGGTTAAACACTTTCATACATCCCCATGTGTCCATATCTACGATGGATCACTAAAGCCATCCCTACCTCCCCAACCACAGAAAACACAGGTACATACAAGTCATCCTCTCGCACTTTCCTAATATAATAAACCACATTCGCACATACCACAAATTTTTTTTGCAAATACCCTAAAATCTTTTATCAACTGATCCCATCTACACACTTCCTTACCTGACGAGATGCATTTTCGCAACTCACATACCATTGGGCATTCCTCTTGCATTACTTTGATATCGTTCATATTTAGCAATTCTTCATCCCCCACACCAACTCTCACCATTCCCACAAAATCAGCCACACACACACCCCCCTTCAGTATTCTAACTACCTCTTGATTCCCTTTCAACAATCTTTCATTCCCTACATCTACAGACAGCCCATTTATTCTTAAAAAATCAATCCTGAACAGAAAACTAAGGCATTCATTCTTCATCAAGCACCACAATCCTATGTTCCACCCTCCCCAATGTTCTTATCTCTACTTTTAGCAACCTCTTCCAAAGCTATTATTTCCCCTGACCCAATCCTCTTTATCTTTACATTTGTATTCCTCCTAGAAATCTGCCACGTCACTCGCTACAATCTCTGCGTACCACAGATACGCATTCAACAAATCGAAATCCGAGCCCCCAGTGTCAATCTCAATCACAATATATACCTCCAATAGCCCACTAGCAACCTCACTTCATTCTATCCACTCATTCCCCACCCATGCATTGCTGCAACTACACTACTTCATTCCAATTCTCTGGGACAAATCATTTTCACATGCCTCTATCAATTCTTCAATAATACATTCTTCCACTACCCTTTCCAACACACCATACCTTCCTATCATTAACTTTTTTTCTTTTTTTTCTCTATTACCCAATTATAATGTACCCCACTCAAACACTGTTAATGCAACTCATTTTCACTTTTCCTATCGATACCCTCATTCTTATAAATAACCGGTTTCTCCCCACCGAAATGCACACTCACAACTACCTTAAAAAACTTGCTCACAACAGTCAACACTTCTTGTAATGGACTCACACCCACAGTACACATAGCCTTTAACTCTTTCACATATTGTCTCACCTTCCTAATCCTTATCTGCACAGGTTTCTTACACACCTCAGTCATAGCTTCCTTCCGCAACTCTTCTATACTCTCAGGCACTCTCGATATCAACCTATCCTTAGCTAAATCCTTCAAACCATACCACACACTTTCGAACATAGAATCACATAGAACATAGAACACCTCGACTTTCTGTCCCTTACATTAATTCCTTAGGTAAATATTCAGGATCTATCACTACTTTTTCATTCATTCTCTCACTCCCAGGCATTCTTGACATTAAATCTGCTATCACATTTTTTAATTACACATTTTTTTTACTAACCGGGGACATACTCAACCACATAATCAAAAGCTCTCAAATCTTCCAACGTCCTTGCAAGCATGCTATCAACCATCCTCATTTGCTGCAAATACACTAAGGGTTGATTTTTCTGTTCGCACCACAAACTTAACACCATTCAAAAACTGATGCAACGGCTTCAGACAAAACCTCAAAGCAGCCAACTCTCTTTCAATCGTGGAATACTTTCGCTCCATTATACTAAACGCTTTCAAAACATATACAATCACTTGTTTTCTTTCAATCCTGTCAATCACCTGCTCCTGCATCAAACAACCTCTCATACAATACCCACTTGCATTGGTATACACTTTCAGTGGCTTGGCATACTCACTGTAATCAGGATATGCTAGTTCCACATCTTTCACAACTTCCGCTTTCAACTTCTCAAACGCTTCTTTCATCTGGTCATTCCACTTCACAATTGTACTCTTCTTTTTCCCAGTCCATTCAGCCAAAGGTTTCATCACACCTGAACAATCTTTCATAAACTTCCTTCCAAATTCTACCAAATGCAAAAATCATCTCAGCTCTCTAACATTCCAAGGTCTAGGAAAATTCTTAACTTTTTCAACAAACTTCTCCGCTTTCTGTAACCCAGTCACACTAACCTTATGCCCTAGAAATTCAACTTCATTCGCTAACTATTCACATTTTTCTACCTTCACTTTTATGCCAACCCCTTCCAAATTTTTCAACACATCATTCACTATTTTCAAATGCTTAGGGAAAGATTCAGTCATTACCAATATATCATCTATAAACACCATCACATTCTTACTGGGAAAATTATTCATGACCACATTCATTGCTCAGGTTCCTAAACTGATAATGCTGCATACCAGTTGAAAAAGCAGTCACACACCTACTATTCTCTTCCACTGGCATCTGATAAAACCCACGCACCAGATCCATTTTCGTAAATACTTTCCTCCCATACATACTATACACACATTCTGACACTACCCACATAGGAAACCTATCTTTCACTGTCTTTTCATTCACCTTACGATAATCAATACATAACCTCAATCGTCCATCAGGCTTTCGCACGGGCACAATCGGACTATTCCAAGGATTCACACTCTTTTCCAACACACCTATTCACTTTAACTCTTCACATTGCTCTTCAATCTCATATGCAACTGGGGAGGAAAATGATAAGGTCACTGGTAAATGGGGGTGTCATCGGACAACACAATCCGGAACTCGGGTAACTGTGCACCCCCAAAATCCTCGTCACCCTTACTCAAGGCCTTCCTCCTCTCCCATAACATTCATACAATCTTTTGTCTCCTTACTTCATTCAAACCCTCTGGAAATCGCACTTTGTCAACCATTTCATTATATACAGATTCCATCTTCTCAGTATCACCTGCGAACACACAACATTCCTTCTCTCTCGAGTTCTCTACAGTATAAACAATACAAACTACCAACCACATCACCAACCCTTATACCTCTCACTCTCTTCTTTTTCACATCAGGCACCTTCTGCATACATACCCTAGGATTATTCATATCTAATATACTGTCAAATACATGGTGCTTTTATTACCCTTTTCTTTAGCGTTCAATCCTCACTCCATCCGTCTAAGCATCAATAACCATCCACCAGAAACATGGATAACATCCCATTCACACACCTACATCGTATTCCATCCTCTTTCACACTCAATACTACATCAGTTTTCAATGACATATTCTTCCCAAAGCCTAAGCAGACCTTTTTTTTACCAATTCACTTTCACATCCCCTACCTTATTCACATACATCTGACATCTCCCCTCTTTTATCCCTTTTTCTCTATCATCATCTGATCCGGATGGACAACCATCCCATTCACACACTCAAAAACTTATAACCAAATAACACCACACTTCTCATTTATACTATCAATCACATAAAAATCAGTGTCTTCCTTACCTATTCCTCCAATCCTAACACTCTCCCTAAATTAAGTTACTACCAGTATCATCATGTTACTTATCCCCTTAATATTCCCCTTTCCTGACTCTTTCTGGTCCTCCCTTATATTCATTCTGTCATACGCACTTTTAACAACACTACACTAACCATACATCCAGTATCAATCAAAGCTCTCACCTCAATACCTCCACAATAAACTTTAATACTCGTGCACTCATCCACCTGACTAGCCGAAAACACATCCATACTCATACCATTTCTCACCACTTGCACTCCATTCAGATATGAGGGCCCACCATCTGTAAACCCTGCCCTTACTAGTTTCCTGGTTCAGCCCCCCTAACCTAATTATTCATACTCACCTTGTCATTCACATTCACAGTCCTATTACTGGTTACTGCTGCTGCCAGAACAATATTGGCAGTACCTCCACTGTTAGCCATAGGCCTACTGCCATCCCCACCAATCACTCCCTGGTTCCCCGGATTCATACTTCCCTGCTGTCTAATACTCCAACACATTCCAGCTACACGCCCCATTTGCCCACATTTATTACATATATTCCAAGGGGCTCTACACATTCTTGAGAAATGTCCCTCAATTCCACAATTCCCACATACAGGCTTTCTCACTCTTCCACTCTGCTGACAATCACGCACCCAATGGTCCATACCTCCGCACCTCCTACACCCAGTTCTTTGCGGGTCTGTGCAGCTTATGGCCATATGGCCCACTTGCCCACAACTAAAACAAGCTTCAGTCACC
>JABUQX010048630.1:47500-50875 GCA_015478945.1 Trachelipus rathkii | reverse complement strand
GCTGAACGCTTTCGAGTACCATATTGTTAAGCTTAAAGTATCTTTCAAACCGATTATGACGTCATTATACGTGGATCGCCTCATCGGGGAACCTAATATAGAGTCGAAGGGCTAATTTCTAAGTGAATGATTGCAAATTTCGAAAATCCCTTAAAATTTTTTTTTTTGCCTGTTGATTATTATTATTATTTTTTTACATGATTTTTTTTTTTATTAGATTTTTTTCCGCCACTCTAGTACCTTCGACTTATATCACCAGTTCTCCTTCATAACGTGACGTCTATATCGGATTGTGAGCGGCGGAAGTTTATACCCTAAAAGGTTGTCGACCCACAACCCGCGGCGCAGAAGCCCCGATCACATGTAGGTCCCTACTTCGTTTTTGGGTTCTTGCCCTCGAACAACGTCACTCTATTAATTATAGTGTCTCCCTTGCGGTCGGAATCGCGGAAAAGCGGTTCTCTGAACGCTTTCGAATACCATTTTTCTTAAGCTTAAACTTTCGGGCTTAAACCGATTCTATGACGTCATATAGCTGACGCCTCATCAGGAACTGATATAATGCGAACGACCTAAACGTTGCAATCCGAAAAATAATTTTCTTTGACAGAGATTTTTTAGATTTTATAAAACCGCTTATAGACCCTTTCGACCTCGTCAGTGTGTTCTTCGCCTTACGGGATATTCAAAAAAAGTCGTCAGCTGAACCTTTCAAATACCAATTTACTTTCCGATATCTTAAAAAATTAACTTCAATCGCGACAATAGGTTTTACTCCTTAAGGCGTCGGCCGGTTTCTTTTTTTTTTTTAGGAAATCTTCCCCTCGGGTTTAAGTTATTTTTATTGAAAAAAAAAAAAGTTTTCGCACATCCTCGCAATAAATTTTAGGATTACATATATTTTTAAAAATTAAAAATTTTTTTTCTTTCTTTATATCAATTATTAATTTAAACAAAAAGAATTTTTTATTTAATAACAACTATTGTTGAAGCTGATATGAATAGGTATGAGTTCTCTCTTGTCTGTTCAGAATATTTTTTTCTCTTAGTTTCAATGCATGTGAGAAAAAACTTTTACAATTATCACGCCATCAAACCAATTGATCTTTATCCGATTCCAAGAGTTTTTCCTTTTGATAATCTTCGATCAATGACTAGAGTTGTCCTTTGACACCTCTCTGAACAATTAACTCTTTCATTCGCACGCCTAGAGCCTAAAAAAATGTATTCATGGATTCTGCAATGGTTTCGCTAACAGCATAGCTAAATGTGTGTCTGATTCCTTTCAATCTTTTCCTTTTTATTGGCCGGTGAAATTTCTGGCTTTAGCGGCATTTCATACCATAGGCATACTAAATAAATCTTTTAACCCTTGTGAAACACGTGGTTCAAAAATTTGCTTTGTATCTAGGATACAGAAAAGTTACTATTGGCAGATGCGTAATCGTTTTACAGATTTTGAAATCTATTAACTATCTCCAGCATTAGTGTTTTCTGTCACCTTTGAAAGTCCTTACTTTTAATAGCAGCATTAACACAGCTTCATCGTTGAATCTAGAGGAATCTCGTCTGGCAGACAAGAAGTTTCTGAGATAATAGTCTTAGTAACCTCTTCAAACGGTTAAGAAGAGTAATGCAATTACCCTAAAATCGTTTTATCATCACCTGTCAAGCCTTTCACCTTTTGTGTTTGTTCGAAGCATAAGGGGACAGCTTCATTTATTTCTCCATCCTCTCAAGCATGTATAAACTACTTATTCCAACGAGTCTGAACATCTTGCGTTATAGAAAGTTGAGGAACATTTAGTCTCATAATTCATAAATGAAATTACTATCCGCTATCTCCCGAGCATAAGAGAAGATGTGCATAGGCCGATTTTCGAATGCCAAATGCGGATGTAGGGATAGAGAAAAATAGGCGGATGCGGATATCTGCTACACCTCTTAGTCTTAACGGTATTTTACCAGTATTAGTATGAGAGATTAGAATCATTGGAAAGTGGTATATTATTTTTTATCTCAAAAAGCAACCGAAAAAATAATAAGTTGAAACAAAATAATATTTGTTATGTAAACTTTAGTAATCCACTAAGCTGAGTCAGAGTCTGAAAATTTTTAATTTGACTGCTGGAGTCGGGAGTCGAAAATTTTTGTTAAAGTGGAGTCGAGTCGGAGTCGGAGTTCGGAGTCGAAATTTGTTTGTTTAAGTGGAGTCGGAGTCGGAGTCGGAGCGGAAAATCCAAATTTCAATTTATAGGAGTCGGAGTCGGAGTCGGAGTCGAAAAATTTATTTTACGACTCCGCCAGCCCTGAATATATATATATAATATATATATATAGATATATTATATATATAATAATATAATATAAATATATTAAATATATAGTAGTTATATATATATATATATATATATATATATATATATATATATATATATATATATATAAATATATATATATTATAAATATAAATATATAATATATAATTATATATAATATATATATACTATATATATTATATAATATATATATAGTATAATATATATATATCGTATATATATATATATTATATATAGTATAAAAGTATATATATATAATGATAGTATAATATATATATATAAATAGTATATAATATATATATATATTATATAATTAAATATTATATATATATCCACATTAAAATATTATTATATAAAAATAACTTAAATATATATATATATTATTATATATATTTAATATATATATATATTAGTATATATAATAGTCAGTTATATATATATATATATATATATATCGTAATAATTTATAATAATACTATATATATATATATATAATTAATAATATATAATATGAGTATATATATATATAATATACTATATAAATGAAAAAATATAATATAGAATTATATATTGAAATATATATATATATATATATATATATATATATATTATATATATAACATATATATATATATTATATATATATATATAATATATGATATATATATATAATATATATATATTATATATATATATATATATATATATATAATATATAAATTATATATATATATATATATATATATATATATATATATATTATATATATATAATATATCAATATATATATATATTATATATACATTATATATATATATATATATATATATATATATATATATATATAATATATATATATATAAATATATATATTAAATCACCTATATACTTCACTATTTATTAAAATTGAGTATTACCTAGTATCATATATACTAAATAAATATATAATATATTATATATATATATATATTATAGTATAATAAATATTATATTTATTATATATATCAGTTATCATTAATTAATACTTATAATATAT